>ML803970.1:4376-16057 GCA_009831015.1 Picea engelmannii | reverse complement strand
TGAATGCATATAGAGTCTCTTGGCTGCAGAAGGGACATCATGCCATTGTTTCAGAACAGTGCTTGGTAAATTTCCACCTAGGAAATTACCATGACCATGTTTTATGTGATGTTGTCCCAATGAGTGCTTGTCAGTGTTTGTTAGGGTGTCCTTGGCAATTTGATAGGAATGTTGTTAATGATGCAGTGAAGAACACCTTTTTGCTTGAGAACTGTGGTAAGAGACTTAGATTGCTGCCTGTGGAGGAGGAAAAAGTGGACAACATTAGTAGAAGCAATAGCTACAATAGCGCTAGTAGAGATGCAATGCACAACAAAGGAAATTTTGAAGGAGTACAAGAAAGCAAAGTGTTGTTTTGCACTTTTGCCTAGAGATGTCAAATCATAATTGAAAAGGAGTGAGGTACCAACGGAGGTTAAAGAGCTATTGACGGAGTTCAAGGAAGTCATTTCAGATGAACGTTCAAAGAGATTGCCACCTGTGAGAAGCATTTTCCATCAAATTGATTTTATTCCTGGTTTGATTTTGCCAAAGAATACACCACTCAAATAGACTGCAGCTGACAGTGAGGAGATTAACTGGCAAGTCCAAGAGTTATTGGATTGAGGGTTGATAAAAGAAAGCATGAGTCCTGTTATCACCTCATATGGCACGAGGTTCCACCAGTGATATTCATCACAATGGATTGGTTTGCAGCATGGTATATATATATGGAATTTTGGCTAACTGGGGTTTTATGGGATGATGCTTTGGAAGAGGAAAATCACTTCTCTTTTGGATTGTCATGCTTGCTGGCTCATCTTTTAGCATACTTTTCATATCGCACGCCTTCTATTGATGGATCAGTTAGATAGATGATATTTGATGAAGTACTTGCACCTCACATCATGTGATCTATTTTGGTGCTTGGCATATTTGTGTGATGATTTAACCCTTGCCTGTTGGTATTGTATGATGAGGATGTGGAATCTTGAAGACTTGCCATATGTTCATGTTTTAAAAGACCTTTTCGAGGGTGTTGGCAATTTAACATTGGTCATAAGGGCATTGATACAGACCTTTCCAGAATCTGTATTAGGCATCTCAGTACAGCCAGCAGTCCCAACAAATAATCTTGAGAGGATAAACCTGGTTGATACATGTTAAGGATTATTTGGTGAAGGAAACTTCTCTTCAGATCCAATTTCATATGGTAGAAAAGTCACTGTAATTGATGCCCAGAACAAGTGAGACAATGCCATATAGACTGGATATCTTATTCATCTTGACAGAGGCATTGCATGATTGAAGGTCTGCAGAGTAGGCCTCACACTGCTGCTGCAATATACATCGAAAAGCAAACTGTGCACTAATCCGTGATGCAAGAGTGGGCTTTGTTTCAAAAAGCATGTTATTTTAGGTTTCCAAAGTTGTGGTTCTTCCTTTGTAGCAGAAACCTCACTCAGAAAGTGGTAACAGGTTGTCCAAGGAAGAAATGGCTAGAAATAAAATGTAGAGGGACTGGCTTCATATCCTAGAAGCATGAAGATCAAGTTCGAACTTCCAACAGATGAAGGAGCAGATTTTTGCATTTCCACATCAGGCCTTGAAGGTGGCCAGTGCTGACCAGGAGTAAAACGTATCCACTGATGAGAGAGTTATGATTTTTGAACCAAGAATGCCTGCACTTCTTCAGCTTATGTTAGGACAGATCCAACTATGGGCCATGGCTAAGAAAAGAGGTGTATATGTCTGAGCCTGATGTGTCATACAAGCACACCCCAAAGAAGGCTTGCAATACAGTGATAAGTGCTCTGGTACTAGCAATCATAGGGTCTCCTTGAATGACATTAGATTGGCATGATGTATGTGAAATTTCTGTCTTAAGGGCTGCCAGCATTCATTGATGAACAACGGTAAAAATTTTTCCAGACCTATTTTTATGACTATTTTGCAGCCAGTATTTGAAGCTCTCCTCTCTTGCTGTTCCTATGTCGTCTTTCCAGCCAGCAGATTGTCACCCCCAACCATCATTTGAGGGCCTGAGCATCCTGTTTAAGGGATAATGCAATCAAGTATTCACATGAAGTTTCCAAGCAGATTCTACAGGGGCACGAGGGTGCATCAGTCCAGATCCAAAGTTTCAAGTCCTAGTAGAAACGATCAGGGTCAAAGGCACTGTTGTTAAGGGATCTTCACCTCAAAATCATTCATATCAGCACTTGTTCTGATTTATATTTTGTTTGGAAACACCTTTTATCATATCCAGATTTAAAGATCAGCCTTCTCATGCTAATGCCATAACAGCATTCGAGCTGGCTCGTATGTTCATCACATTTTGCAGCATCATTTGGCTTATACAGGCAGCCATCATCAGTGGAGTAGTTGTAATAATCCATGTCTCATATTGAGAAGATTATCTACAGTAACACTGAGGTATCAGAAGGCGTTGTCAATCTGATAATCTCCAACAGATTTAGAAGCCCAAGAGAAGGAACGCCTTTGCTGGAAATTATTGTTTGGTACTCTTCTCATACTTAGCATGAAGTAAGAAGGAGTTTGGAGGTGAACACCCCTTAGAAATCTCTAGCTTGCTGCTGATACAAGACATAATTAAATACTGGTTGAAGAGTTTGAAGGAACATCATCAGATCTTGCAGTAGATCGTGGAATCATAGATACAGAGGTACTATATGGCAAGCCCTTGACATTACAGTGTTCGTGGAAATTCCATATCAGATCACAGGGGTTCCAGGTGTCAGAATGGAGATGTTTTAGAATCATTAAATTGCTGGGAAGATATGTTAATAATCAGATTTGTTGATTGTTATGAACTTGGCAATGTTTTAGCCCGTATTGCAGACCCTTAAGTTGCTGTACAGCCAGGTCATCCAAAAGGTATAATTGCAGGAGCAGGTTAGCATATTAATCCAGCAGTGTAAAGAAGGACCTCTCCAAGGCATAGTAAGATAAGTGGCACAAAAAGACATAAGATTTGGTCAAAGAAGTCTGTCCTAGGAAGGCGTTTGGCTTGTGAAGATAGCAAATGACAGAACATGCCTTCTTAACACCTGTGTATTGATATATGATCTGGGAAAACCAGCATCCAACCTTGTGCGTCCAGATAGATCCAAACGGTAAATTTGAACCTTTCTCATGATGCCAATATCAGTATTGGAGCAGCCTGTAAGAACATCTTGGAGATCTGTAGCAGCAGTTTTTGTTTTATTGTTCTGTAGGAGCAGCACTGGACGCTGATCTGAACACCAGCAAAGAGTTTGTATGACATCTCATTCAGAAATTGATCCATCAATAGAGGCATCAAATAAGGATTGATAAAAGACTAGGTCAAAAAGAAGGGTGATTGTAACTTGTAACCACCATTGTCTTTGTTTACCCACTTAGATCCACATTTGAGGGGAGTGGTTAATATTATTGGAAGAGCGCTTCCCCTTTAGAAGTATTAAAAGGCTTATTACATGGTCAAAGGAGGCCCCATTTGTAAAGTGCTTCCCTTATTTTGTGCATCTATTTTGGGAGTTATGGTCCATATTGGAAGAGCATCCAGCATAAGAGTGACAGTTAGAGTGAAGCACTAGTTCCAAGAGCGGCCACATGTGCAGGAGCGCTCCATTGTTTAGAGGAGTAGGTTACTTCTTGTTTTAATTTTCATTAAAGACAAAGTCAAATTGGAGAGGGCGTTCAGTTTCCAGCCCATCCTTGCACCTCACACCTTATTCCATGAGATCCACTTTTTGTGGAAGTTTGTTCAGCTTAGATTGAGGAGCTTGTTAGTTATGTTGAAGAATGAGCCAAAGACAAGGGCGCCCAGCATTGACGGCACATTGACATGGTCAAAGGTTGCTTTACTTGTAAAGCGCTTCACCTTGATTGGTTGTTACATTGGATACCAGGCCATGGAGCTGAATTAGGAGGTTGCCCCCTTACTTCATGGGGTTGGTTGAATATTGTTATGGTTTTGCACATGGTTTGGTGGTTGTTGGCACCTTGGAGGATGAGCCCACTTGTTTTGCCCAATATTTGATGAAAGCATCCCACTCTTAGAGAACCCTTCACTCACTTGTTCATGAAGTAAAGAAGGAGGCGCCCACTTTTGGAGGAGACATATGACATGACCATCTCATTATTTTGTTGTTATTTGACTTGTCACTTGAGTTGGATATGAAGGAGCATTACTGTATTGTTTTCCTTGGAGGAAAGTATGGATCTAGAAGTCTCCATGTTTATTTTATCATTCTTCTTGGAGAGATTAGTGGATCTAGGAAAATAATCATATTTTATTGTAAGAGGAGATGGAGCTAAGGGCCTATAAAAGGCCTTTCTATCTCCTTCATTTGGTATGGTTGGACGGGGGGAGAAATCTCTTGGAGCTTAGTTGAATATCTATTGGATATGTTTGGAGGATCAACTCAATTATCTTGCGGGTGAGGAATCTTTTAGATCTCTATCTCTTTTTTCTCTTGTTGTTGAAATATCTTGACATATGTTTATGGAGTAAAAGTATTGTAGGATTTCTCCATGTTCTATTGTGCTATCCTTGGAACATTATTTATATTGCATTATTTCTCAATACTTGGTTAAATGCACATACATTTCATTCCGAGAAATCATAATCTTCATAAGTGTTGGATGTTGTTTGTTCTAGTAATGCCCTTAGCCATATTTCTGCAATTTGGGACAGCAAGGAAAGAGTCAATGTAGCTTTAGTGTTTCAGCCCTATTATCCTCTTTCCATCATTAGGATAGCCTCCCATATGAGCCTAGATTTGACCCCATTACCCAATGGAAAGATGCTAGTCTTCCGTCCTTCCATCCACTTTATTTTAATTGATTCATAAAAAACTGTTTTGCTAGAACCGTTTTTTCATTTCACCTTTGACCTTATTGCACAAGTTCTAGCAATCCTACCCTAGGGAAGGCCCCCTTGAGTCGGAGGAGAGCTGGCTTAAAGAGCAAAGGAGGGTTAGTGAGGTGACAGTGGCCTCCCTCTTAGTTACACCAAAGCATTGCTTGAGCTTTAGGATTTTATCTCAAGAAGTGAGGGCTTGTGCGATAACCAATCCATGTGCGAAACCCACTGTACTAACACCAAAGATAGGAGAAAAGTGGCAGATGTACACTGATTCAAGGGCCATGGATATGCTCACCATCAAATACCGATTCTCATTTCCAAGGTTGGATGATTTGGTGGATTGTAAGTAGAGAAAAGTACTTCACCAAGATGAAGGAAGCATTGTATGAATGGTTGGTCATGCCATTTGGGTTGACAAATGCACCCAAAGCTTTCATGATGTTGATGAATGAAGTGCTGAAACCATACTTGAGAAAATCGGTGGTTGTATAGTTCGGTGGTTGTATACTTGAAACCATAATTTTCAGCAAGATGAAGGAAGAGCACATGATACATTTGAAGCAAGTGGTAGAGTGGTTGAGGAAGGAGAAGTTTGATGCAACAACAACTTCCCATTCATTTGTAGATCCCTTGATGTCTTATTATTCCTCGTCGAAGAGGAGCTTGTAGGGAGTAATGGAGTTGGTTGTTGTTGACACAGTCAAAGAGGAGGTTTCTTTGCCATTTGATCTGTAGTAGATTGATGGTGTGCACATTGTGGAGGTTTGATAAGGGGAGTGTTAGATGTGTATGCGCATGTTGTTTGTTCCCTCTCCATCAATGGCATAGATAAAAGAGACGTGTGGCTCGTGGGTGAGTGAGGATGATGGGAGTTGAAGGGAGGACCCCACTCCTCAATCCTTATATGTGTGTGTGTGTGTGTTTAAAAACAATATGTGATGCGTGGTTTGTGGCTTGCATCAAAAAGACCGTCAACTATTGTTCCTTCCCATTGAAAGAGGTAGCAGCGGTATGGACCTAGGAGCTTCTACAAATTTGATTATCCCGAGTGAGAATTTATTTTTATGAACTATCAAACAATAGAAGTTGGCTATTTCAACTAGATTAATAGGTGCCAACCTTCTCCAAGGCTTCACTACTTAGAGTTAATTAATTTGATAGAGTACTTCATAACCTAAGTTGCTTAAATCAGGGAGGCTCCTGCTCATAAAACCTTTTGGAGTTATTTAATGGAATGAGGTATATAAAGAGGATTTTTTGCAGAACTCACATGTTATCAAGCTTTTTTGTTGGAACAAGAGAAACGGATATGGTAATAATTTCCCCAGTCTCCAATAGAGATTCTTCTTCTCTCTCTATGGTTGAAGATAACTCCTTTGCAAATATTTTTTTCTTCTTTGAATATCATACCCTCAACACAAGATTTCTATTTTAGCTAGCATTCAGGGAAGAGAAGTACAACAGGTGCTCTAGTGATGATACCTTGTATCAGAAGCTATAGAATTGATCGAGATATGTACTTTTGAGAAAATATGAGAATTTGAATGTGACGTACTCAGATGCCTCCATTGGCCATTGAGGCACTCAATTTGAAACCCTTTCCTCTAATAACCAACTATTAGGCTGAATTTTCCCTCTAATTGTTATATAAAAACATAATTCTTGTGCAACTATAAAGATGTAGTTGAATTATCATTGCATATTTTGAATTCATTCATTACCCATTTGAAGTTGTGGAATCACACCACAGATTAGAAACCTAAAGCATTCTACAAAGGGTTAATTATGAACACTTATATATAATCAAGTGTACTCCAACAAATCCATTGCCGAGGAGTGATTCATCGCCCAACTATAGGAATCGGCTATGGATTCCACCCCCAAGTTAGAGCATGATACTACCAAGATGAAGGAAGCCCTATGGGGCTCTAATCTCACTCATCCCAACCCATTACTCTCATGACATAACTAATCTACTCACTATGGAGCACTCCAGGCCCTCATCCATTCATCATTCAACCATGGCACTCTTCTTGACTGCCCTACACAACACTGGGAATATCTTCCCTTTCTCTACTCAACAGTCCCCCAGGGATCGTATCTTCTTCCCTTTTAGTGATATTCAGTGTAAGAAAAAAAGGTCCAAGATTGTTGGTTTCCTTCTAGGAATAACCTAGAAGAGAAACACTTGGCCAAAATAGTCAATGAACAACACTAAGAGGGTTGCAAGTTTAATGGTGTTTGCTTCATTTGTTCTGGACATTGTAGCCATGGTTTTTTCCTCAAAACTATCCCATTTCCTCTCATATTCTTAGTGGAGAATCCCTAACTTGCATAGGCTCTTACTAGCCACAATTTCATGGAATTCTCTTTCCATTTGCAGGCATAACAACCATGGAATTCACATAGGTTCCTTCCCAAACTGGAAGAGGAAAAAAATACCAATGGGGGAATGGAAGAGTGATTCATGAACAATGGTGAATAATGCCTTCTTTGAAGAATTTGCACAATACATACTTGCCTTGCACGGGTTGTACACCCTTCCCTAGAAGCATGGGGCAATGGCAAAGGGACAATTAAAGTCAAGGGAGCATCGAATATGGCATGGGAAACAAGGTAGCACCTCCAAAGGACAAGTGTCAAGGTCAAATTACCCATGCACCCTCTTTCCTCTTCCCCTCTTGTGGTATCATATTCCTAGGCTTGTTGCTTCCTCAAGCAACCTTTTTGGTGGATATTCTATTAATGCATTTCCTTTTATGCATGCTTTTCATAACATAAGCACACCATGGAAAACATAACAACCACACTACAATCCTAGCCCATTATTGGGACTCATATGCATTCACTAGTTCGACATTAGCTGTGAGCTCTGCACTAGGAATATTTACAATGCATTTCACAACTTAGTCCACATGGTTTTGACTCTCCTCACATAAACCACATCATATAAATAATACACTATTTAGCATATTATAATTGAGGGGTCAATACTAGGGTATTACATTCCCCTTCCCCTTGGAATAACACAAGCCTTGGTGAACCTTTTTTCAAGCAATGAGACCATGTCTTCATTCTTTAGTTGCATCTATAATGCTGTCCTCTCCATTTCCAACTTGCCTTTGTTGGCTATCTTGGACATTGATGTATGATGATTCCTTTCATTACCTTGAGATGCTTCCAAGCCCTTAGCATTTATGCATACACCTATAGCAATTATCAAAGAAAAGCACACATGCCATAACCATTTCAATGTTCCATCTATATGAATTTCAAATTCATAATTGAAACACATATATTCACAATACAAGATACAATGCAATTTCAGCCCAATACTTGTTTGTCTAAGTACATGTTTGCTTCACATCGCTGTCATGTGTGAGATTCAACTTACTATTTTTTCTGACATCCAAAATGTGTTGTCTCTTGATTGGATTTGGCATAGATTCATCCAAGTCATCTTCGAATGGTGTGTTAGAATATGATGGATGTGCTTGTTTAACCATAGACAATATCACTATTGTCACCCAACCATAGGCCGAAGCCACCCCCGAGCACCTTAACCTTGACAAAGAAACATTCCGGAAGCAAACCCTAGGCTAGATAGCCAAACAAAGGGTGGCACATCTTTCTCCAAGAATAGCGCACCAAGCAAGAGTAACAAGAGATGATCAGAGAGTCCAAACCATAACTAAGAGATAGTCCAAGCCAAAACCGAAATCTGCTAGCTGCAGTAGTTGCAACGACAACTCTCCTCCAGACTTGCGCACAAACTGGCCAACTGCAGTGCACACAAGTGTTGCTTCTGCAGTTCTGAGAATGCTTGCCAAAATGAAGACTGGCCTCCTGTATTTATGCTAAAACTGGCAAATTGCCTGGGTCGACTTCTCATTCTAGGTGCCTATTTACTTAGTATATAATATTTCCTTTAGCTGACTTCTTCTCTTGGAGGCTAATAACCTAATAAAAATTATCTTCTTGAGCCGACTTGTCTTCTAGGGTTATTAGCCAACTAATTAGGGTTTCTTCTTACTTCTCGGAATATTCTATTCTCGTTAGGTTTACACGTGGAGGTAAATACCTCCCGCAACTACCATAATATCAACACTCCCTCATAGCTAGGGAGGTATTTGAAGGTAATGGTCTTGAGCACAAACATACCATTCACCTGGTAGCATCAACATAGTCGTATAGACTATCTCATGACTAGATCATGAGCACCATCATCGCTATCAGTGTCATCAACTGCATCATCTCTCGAAACCATACTCCATTTGAGTAATCAGACATGATGCTGGATAAGTCACTCACTCCACAGAGTGACATAAGAGCCATTCTTCTAATCCGAACATATGTCCTAGAAGAATAAATGTCTTGAACCATTTTCGGTCTGGGAAATCTTTGTCCATTGATCATCCATCTAGCTGATAATCATTTCCAACACTACTGATAGTCTTCAAGGCAATCGGAACAATGTCATGCAATAGAACACAACTGTGTCTATCCATAGTAGTACACAACTACAATCCAGTGGTACACTATCACACCAAGTAGCACACAGATACTTGATCATGGACATATAGTCACAATTAGTGGAACACATCCACCACAGCAGTATACATCTACTGTCCGGAGACATACAGTCTCTATAACAGTCATATCATCAACCTACACAGAAAACATTGTTATGATATAAACTGAATCATCTGGGCCATTCTTCCACTCACATCTGTGAGACTTGGAAGAGCATCTGCTCTCAGAAAGTAAAACATCAATGATGAGCTATCTGAACTATTCTTCTCAAGCAAGGAAGAATAACTGTCCCTATTTCTGAGCCTGGACCATTCACTTATCTGGGCCATTCCTCCGACACTAAACAAAGTGCAACCTGGAGAGAATGAATCTACCCTAGGGAATGCCTGTCCCTGATTGCTGAACCTGAACCATTCACCTATCTGGGCTATTCCTCCGACACTAAACAAAGTGCAACCTAGAGAGAATGAATCTGCCCTAGGGAATGACTGTCTGGACCATTTCCTAAGGAACTGACTGTCCTGCACCAACCTCCAAAATGGACCATTCTTCGAAACTTCTCACAACTATGAGCTTCGAAAGAATGACTGTCCGGCGAGGTGGACCAGTCTTCTTGACCACTATTGAGAGTGACCGTCAAGAAGAGAGACTGTCCTAGACCATTCCCTATGTTAACCACAAGGGGAATCACTGTCTATGGTACATCAACAATCCATTGAACCATTTTCATTACGAAAATGACCGTTCGATCTGGACCATTTTCCGAACTGGAAAATCCCTGTACGTCAGAAATCTCAAACCACTTTCCGAACTGGAAGGGAACTGCTCATCCTGGACCATTTTTCGAACTGAAAAATGATTGTCCATAAATCAATAACACATCAGTGCTGCCTCCCAACCTGGGAGTCATTTCTTCCTTTTTCAATAAGGAAGTCGTCTCCATGAGCTCCAGCTTGAGTACACAAAATCTTTCATCTTGAACAGAGGCTTTATCAAAATGTCTGCTTATCTGCTCCTTTGTGAAGATATATATTGGAGAACCACTTCTCCTTTCTGGACTTCATCACGGAGAATGTAATGCTTGATCTCAATGTACTTCGGTCTTTTTGGAAAATTGGTTTTCTGAAGGCTTCATATAGCTCTGATCATCATAGTTGAATTCAACTCTTTTGTTTCCTGCTAGCTCATGACATCGTGGCAAGGGTCAAACTTGGAACATATCCAAGTGGTACTTCTTCTGGCATCATGAGAGATTTGTCATGGATTGGTAATCCATCATCCTTCAGTTCTGAGTAACCATTCTGATACAATATCTTTGTTATAGAAGGTTTTTCACCACGCTTCTGCTGTGCATTGGAGGCTTCGCACCAAATTGTTTGAATCCATACAAAACCTTCTTCCATCTGCATACAAGAGTCTCTTCTTGATATACCTCAAAGCCTTGAGGTTGTTCTACATACGTTCTTTGTTCAATTATTTTGGAGAACAGTCTTTGCATTCATCTGATGTAAACTCCAACCCATGGATATTGCAGACGATATAATGGCTCATGTAGAGGTATGTCTAGTTTACTAGAATAAGCAATCATCAAAGTCTTCTCCCTCCATCTGGGAGAAACCTCTAGTTCTGGATCTTGCAATGCTTACATTCATAAGTCTTCCATACATTGTTCTTCATCACAGCTTTCATTTCCTCTGCTTGATTGCTTTTAGTGAGTTCAGGTCGGGCTGGTAGTCTTGTGATTCTCGATACAATGACTGGTTGTTTTGTCTTTTCTTTCTCTTTTGGAATCTTCATGTTCTTCCTTATGTTTTTCTTTAGCTCTCAGGTCCATGGAATTTTCTATATATTCCATGCCCTGAAGATTCCAACTTCTTCCTTTCATCATAGGATCATGGATGTGGATGGACAACCAGGGATACTTTAAGGCTTCTTTTCGAAGAAGACTTCTTCTAAGGTCACACTGAACACGTGCTGCTTTTTCATGGTTGCTTCCATGGATAGATACTTCATTATCTTCAATGGATCATATAATTTAGTATTAGCTCCCTCCTAATCCTTGCTTCATGCATGAATGCATGCTCTTCTTTTGGAAATATATAATCGACTCTCTCCATCTAGGAGAGTCCACGCTTCCGTCTGCATCCTTATTGCCTTCTGCAAAGTGTCACAAATATTTTTCCAATTTCCTCTTGATTGCTGACTTCTTTCTGTCTTTACTTCTTCTAGGTTTCTTCAAGATTGATTCTGATTTTGGCTTATCTTGCAGCTGTTACTTATGTAATATCTTCCACAT
>ML803969.1:89993-135881 GCA_009831015.1 Picea engelmannii | reverse complement strand
ATTGAGAGAAATTGTGTGTGTGAAAAATGGATGAACAAATATTGAATATCATTCCAAAAGGGAAGAGTTGCAAAATCAAATTCAGGTCAGCTTGGAATTTTTGCGATAACTTATGTTCTAGGATATTTCCGACCTTAAATTTTGAAGAGGCAAGATCTCTGGGTACAAGTGGTAAAAATTTCAGATGTTGGTTGGCTATAATTTTAAAGACCTTCCATGTGGAAGTTAAGATTCTTGAATGCTCTTGAAATCAATTTCAAATAGGTCATCTTGGCACTTTCGCTATAGTTTATTTTCTTGGATGTTTAAGACCTTGAAATTTTGAAGAGACGGAGGGAGATCTCTGGTTACATGTGGTAAATATTTTAGATATTTGTTTCCTATACTTTTGGAGATATATTGTTGTAGGGGATAGTCGTCTCTGTCGACTAGACCCACCGGTTGACTAGTCAATTCGATTGCAGAAATCAATTAGGAAAGTTGGTCGAATAAACAACTAGAGTCAACTGAACAAACATTTAATAAATGTAACCGAAAAGTAACTATATATCATATATGTGTGTGTGTGTGGCTATGTAATGTAAAGAGAGATACTATTTAGGTTATGTAATAAAATGCAATGATGATTCTCCCACTTCTTGTGTGTGTCTACTTGTCTCTATGTGTTTATATATATGATGTTGTAATGTGTGTTGCTCTATGTAAGGATCTACCGATAACTTAATGTACTTTCCCTTAGACTAGAATATTGGTTATGTTGCCTATATTTTGAACTCAAGCATGCATAGAGAAAAAGGCACATAGATGTTAACCTCAAAGGACGTAGAAACTGACTGACGCTAGATAAAGCATGTACTCAGTTCTTTTCAGAGACACATGAATGATTCCTAGAAGCCATTCCAGAAGCACAATATGAATATCTCAATCAATCTAATACACAGACTCACTCTTGATGAGAAATTGATGCACAAAATTGTAAACAGAGGAAGAACAAACCTCAATGAGTGGTTCGAGAATATAGTGTGATATTACATTGAATAACAAGCAATAGAATATAGAGAGTCAATCGAAACCATCAAAAACAAATTCTACACATAACTACATGACATGTTCCTTTGCATTGTCTCGTCTTTGCTTCATAATTTCCTTTTAGACATGGGAATCGAGGAAATTGTTGAATACTGACCCCTTTTGAAAAATATTCCTCTGAATTCCAATTGGCAAGAAAAACAAGAAGAGTGGGAAGGATTTATAGAATCTAACTCCAAATATACGAGAGAAGCTTGGGACTATTTTATGAAGAAATGAAATCGACCAAAATGAGCAAGACTGGTGACCATGAGTAAGTTGGGTTGACGACGAGGGGTTGGAAAATCCATGAGATTACATAAGTGGAAGTCGAAGCACACCCAAGTTGAAAATGTCAGAAGTCGAGAGGAAGATAACTGAATTAAGTGCGAAGTTTGCACGTCGAATACAAACCCATAAACACTCAAAAAAATATTCAAAAAATAGTGTGGGACAAGAGTCAAAAGAGGCGAGAAGAGTTATGAAATGAAAGGGATCTCAAAAATTCTCATAAGAAACCTACCCAGGCATGGCAGATCACTGGAGCAACCATTGAGAGTGCTCGATGGCTCCTTGGAGGAGTAAAATCTTGCAAGTGAGTATGGCAGTCGATGGTGTCCAACAAGAAATTGACAAAGTCGATAGTATGGAGATTGATGATTTGGGACCCACAGTTTTACTTTCCCTTGTAAGAATCCCTAACCCACGTATTCTATACTTCCTCCATGAAATACTTCATGTGGATACACAATCACCAAGGGTGTGGTGTCAAACTGACAATGCTAGTCAGATAAGAGATACATTGCTAATTGAAGCATAAGAAAATATTGAAAATAAACCAGAGGATATACTCCTCCATATAAGAGATCTCACGGCTCCGCCCCCCTTCTGAATCTACTTTTGGAAGACTCTAAATCAACAGATAGTGAAAATGAATCGACACAACCCTTCAAAGGATAAGTTTTCGAGTATATAGACAAAGGTTGTCAAACATATGGTCTAAACCCAAGAAAAGAACAAACAAATTTAGAACTTGAATACATTCTAACTGAAGACGACTAGCATATTGCATTGGTCAAGTCGAATAGTTAGACTTCAACTTCAAAAAGTAGTTTGAATTCCTATTCGACTTCAACCCAAACTCTTGCAATAGTCCCACCATTGAAAAAATTCAAGAAAATAACAATGGGCCTCAATCACATCCCGATCTATGAAGGCAATGTAGATACCAAGTGACATTGGTTCGTTTGAGATAAATTATAGGATGTAGTTGATATAACCGATAAGGATAAACGAATGGCACAATTTGTTGTTGCGTTTAGAGCTAAAGCTCAACATGAGACACAAGCCACCTGGAAGCACAAAATCTGAAATAAATCAAGAATAATCTGGGAGAAACCGTCCGCAAATATGATAAAACATTTAAAGACCTTTAAAGTCAAATTCCCTACATAATTGAAGAAAAAATGCTTGTACAATGGTCTGTAGCGGGCTTATTGAAAAGAAGCAGGGTACCATTATTTATGAACGATATCTAGACATGTGAAGAAGCATTGAAAAAATCCCAACAAATAGAAATGGGTGATGAGGGCGCTTGACTTCATCAATCATTGAGAAAAGACTGGAAGAAAAACTTGCAGAATTGCAAAAATCAATAAAAAAATATGTCGATATCACGCAATGAGCTATGGTGCACAATCTGTTCTAGTGAAGGACATACAAAATATTGTTGTAAATTTAGTGATGCATTAGATCCAACAGTCCGATGAATTCAAATTGAAACATTTAGTGATATATGTGAAGGTGTAACAAATGACGCCACAAGAGATTTCCCACATACTATAAGGAAGGGGCAACCAAAATGGTGCCACATATGTGAGGAAAACAATCATTCAACACAAGAATGTCAGTTGAAAGGGGAAAATAGAAAAAATATCCATTCAGTTATCATGCACAAACAGTCGACCAAAACGTCGACTAAGGCAATGGACACAATTACATAGGTCGAGGCCATGGAGGTTATCAAGGCCAAGGAAGAGGAGGAAGAGGAACATTCGATAGAGGACATGGTTGAGGATGCTACTATTGCTTTAATTGTTGGAAGGATGACAACATAAGCCCAGATTTACCAATAAAGGAAATAACTGATCTCAAGTTCTGCAAAATTTGTGGAGTGGGATATCACTCCCTTGAAGACTATCCAATTATGCTAGACAAAGCAATGAATAAATGAAATGTAAACCTCTTGCATGTAGTGCTAAAACATGATATTTTAAATTCAAAAAACCTCCATGTAGTAACATGTCCAGGAGTTGGTGAAGACACTTATCCAGACCCGCTAATTCGATAGACGGGAGTCTGAAACACATTCCAGACCTAGAACACGAAAAAAAACTAATGCGGGAAGTAATGAAATTCTTCAAAAACATCGACCATGACAAAGTAAAGGGAAACAAAGGAGAACATGCAAATATCCCAGACACTGGTCTTGATGAAATTCTCCAATTACTAAAATAAAAATAATTATTTGGTTGCTTGATCGACCTACTGGGCATTCTAAGAGAATATAAAGAAGATCAAAGACCAGTCAAAAGTATTCGACAATTGTCTCAAGAAAGACATACAAATGAATTTGACCCACGAGTCGACCTAGAAATTGATGGACATATGACTAAAAAAGTCATAGCCAACTTTGGTTCCCAAGTAAATATCCTCCTTAGAGAAACATGGGTTCGGCTCAGGAAATCCTTACTTCAGCCAATAATGAATTTTCTAAAACTAGAAGATCATAGGTTCATTGAACCAATTGGCACACTTAAAAGTGTCATAAAATCCATAATGGGAATCTCGACAAGAGTCGACTTCAAAGTGATTAATCTGTTCAAAGGAATCCTTTCCTACCTTGGATTAGTTGGAAGACCATGGGGTCGAAACATGAGGGCCATAATATCCCTTGAGAGGGATAGAATTAAATTGAAAGGTAGTGGTAGAAAAATCATAATCCCATTGGACCCAAAAGAAGGAAAACCTTGGGTCAAGACATGGGACAAAGTCCACGAATCCTGGCGATTGTATCAAGTAATGAATGAGCAAAAGGACAACGTCGAGCCCAATAGTGAAGGAAAAAAATTAGTCGGGTCACCATTGTCAATAGGAAAAAATTCAAATACAAAATTGTACAATTGGAAAATGGAGAATTATGAATCTCAAGCTAAGGAGTGTCAGTGGATAGAGGCAATACCAAAAAAGCGATCAAAATCATGTTTTTTAGTACAAGTTTTCCCTATCATGCTCGAGAAGAATTTAAAACAAACACCAACAATAATCCCGAGTCATACACATACAAGGCCCCCATTGAGGTTCAGTGAAAGGAACATTCTATCAGTTCATGTCGACAAGGTCTCTAAATCAGTCAGAGAACACGTGAGAGTACAAAGCTTAGTTGAATATTTCAGAGGCAAAGCAACCCGATGGTGGGAAACACATGCACCACAACTACAAACATGGAATATTTCTACCTTATATTTTGTGGAAAAAAATTGCCAGCAAACCTTGACATCTTGACTTTTAAACCTGGGTTTGACCCAATTACTCGCATCCAACAATGAGAGAAAGAATGGAGAAGAGAAGGCTACCGGAATGAAAGTGTGTGGCCACATATGTTCCCAAATACATTGGATGATATACCACGTAAGTGGTATAAAATTGAAGAAGCATGTGGACACACATTTTATTGGAATGAAATCAAGAGTAATTTCCTCAAAAATTTTGAATTTAGACCCGAAGAAACACTTTTGCAAGAGGTGACAAGAGAGATCAATTTTTTTTTGGGAAAATCAAGTCCTGATCAAATTCAAAAGAAAGGAAAAGCTAAAGTCAACATTGTTGGACATGGTGTTATGGTGTTTTCATTGATGTCAAAGAGGGACAAAAATATCAATGTTGATTATGGCATTGATGTCTAGAAAATCAATATGGTATTATCATTATATGTCTTTGAGATCCTAATATATCAGAAGAAATAATGTAGGAAGTTGCACAGAAGCAGATCGTGATCACTGTTGATCACGATAGGATCAAAGTGATCATATGACTCTAAAGCTTAGGAGAGATAGTATACAAAGAATCTGTGTACAAAAGGAGTAAAGAATGCACAAATAATTATTAAAATCTTAGGAGAAATAGTGATGAAATAGATCAGAAGCAAGAAACGTTAATCAAAGATCAGAATGGAAAGAACATTAACATGATAGGGATTGAATTCCCAATGGATCACCTATCTTGGTTTAGTTGGAATCCAAGTATAAACCCAAAAGATCAAAATAGATGATGCATAAGAGCTGTCTATTATCATTTCGGGAAAGTCTAGGACCGTCATATTGAGGGGAATTTAGAGGTTGGAAAGAATTATATATCAACTAACAGATCTGAAGCAAGAGCTTCAAAAGGTTTTCCATCCATTAAGATCAAGGAAGGACATCAGTCACCTGGTCTAATAAATATTTCGGGAGTTATATTGATCGTCCAATCAAAATAAAATGGAAGGATAAGATAAGCAAGACCAAAGGCCCAAGATCCTGAATAACCTAATTCTCGACAACCGTTGGATCATGTTAATCTTTTTGCGTCAAAGAAGGATCATTAGTTGAATTCAAGTTACTCAAGGTTTATTCAAGGAATCTCACTCGAGGAGAATTGGGAAGTGGGAAAAGTGAATAACTTGAAGTCTCGAAGGTCGAAATGAATCTAGACCATTGATCTAGAACTGATCACAATCGTTGGATTAAGGATTCACTAGATCCCGAATAGTCGAATTCCAGAAAACCATTGGATCGTGTTAATTTTTTTGTGTCAAAGAAGGATTGTTATATGAAGTCAAGTTACTCAAGTTTTATTCTGGGGATCTCACTCCAGGAGAATTGGGAAGTGGGAAAAGTGAATAACCCGAAGTCCTGAAGGCTGAAATGAATCTAGACCATTGATATAGAACTGATCACAGTCATTGGATCAAGGATTGAGATGAACCTACGACTGTTAGATTCAAGAGGAGGACATGTGACACATTAGGAAATCCACGTTAGCAAGGACATGTGGCACAATAAAACAGTGACAAGTAACAAGGTCTAGTTTCCATTTTAGGTACATGTAAGTCACAAATATAAGTGACACATGGCAGCCACTCGGCCAGTGCCAAGTCAGCAGTGACGTCGGCAAGTTACGTCACTCCAGGATTTTGTACTTTGGGGGAAACCAACAACTACCCAAAGCGCCGAAGGCCAAATTCAATGCTAACCGTTGATCTAAGACCCTCTGGATTCTCACATGAACCTTAGATCAAAATGTAGTGGAAAGATGATGTAAGCACTCCCATGTTGAACACTTCGACGCTGACCAACTCCAGTGGAAATTGGAAAAACAATTACCCGGACCTCCGAACCCATAAAGTCCCAAAGTCCCGAAGTAAATAGTGGCCATCCATATCAACCTTTGATTGAGTCATGGCCGTTGGATAAAGCAGTGTAATGATAGTGTAAGGATCAAAGCTAGACCATTGATTTGGTTCCAGGAATCATGCTAACCATTATATCAATCCTTGTGAGAGGTCAAACTTTGAAAGACTAGATGAAATAGAATCCACCCGAAGGCCGAAGTCTAAAGGACTAGGTTCCAACCCCTGGTCACGGGTTACAAACACATAAGTTGTGAAGCACTGGGATCATCGCTTAAATTAATAATCCCATGGTTTTGTGCATACGGTCACATGTAAATGGTTTGAAGGAAGTGCCTTTGTAGAATTTGATTTCTGCAATATTTGTAGAGACATGGAATTGAGTTAAAAATGAAATCGATCCATATCAATGATCGATTTATGAAAATCACTCTAACTAATTTGAAAACCTTCACGATAATGTTTGAATAATAATGAAAAAAAAAAAACATTATTTTTTTTAATCTAAATAAAGAGGTGTGATGGTCCAAACAAATGGACATAATAATTCATAGCTCACACAAGTTGGGTTATTATACAAGCAAGGAAGAACTATGAAGAAGAAGTGTCTCTATAGTCTAGATCAGAAGATCAAAACAACAACATAGTCCAAGAAGAAGAACCGGTGATTCTTATGAAGTGAGGGTGGAAGGGAGGAGCACAGAAGGATTCATATCCTTTACTAAGTAAGTGTAATTTAAGGGAGTTGGTGCTTCCTAGGGTTGGTGCCCTAAAGAAAAGGGAGTTGGTGCTTCCTAGATTTGGTGCCTTAAAGAAAAGGGAGTTGGTGCTTCCTAGGGATGGTTCCCTAAAAAATAAGGGAGTTGGTGCTTCCTAGGGTTGTTTCCATAAAGAAGGGGACTTGTGTCTCCTAAAGTTGGTGCTCTAAAAATCATTGGTGTCCTTCACTATTCTTCATAAATCCTTGTAATTCATATTATTTATATTTATATAATTGATTTTACAAACAAGTCCATTGTTGATCTATTATGGTAATTAACAAAATATAAAAGTAACTGCTAATTGTTGAAAAAGGGTAATACTGATTCACCCCCCCTCTCAGTATTCCAACAAACATGGGATCAAATTTGAATTCCAATTTTTTGTCGACACACAATCCAAACAATGTAATAGCTCATCAAATAGTTATGGAAAACATAAGTTTTCCGAGGCAGAGTTTTCGATGGAACAAAAATCATACAAAAGTACAAAAATATGTAAAAACAATATACTTAGTGACCAAGGAAGAAAAATAAGAAAAGGAAGATATAGAAAACCCTGACTTCCCCTCAAGCTATAGTAAATTAGTGGAAGGAGAATGCCAATTGGATGAATCTAAAGCACCAGAGTGGATGGATGTAGAAATCAAGACTAAAGAGTTCAACATCTTAATAGATGATCTACCAAAAATGGATAGAATAGGCGACTATTGGTCCGACAAGAAAACCATGGAAATAGTCGATGTACCGAAAGAATATAGGGATGTTATGCATGACATTACAAAGACCTGAAAGGGTTGGTACAAGATATGGGATAGATGAATATCGATCTCATCCCTAGGTCCAAACCTATCAAAAAATGGCCATATAAGTTGGCACATAAATATAACCCCATAGTCCAAAAAGAGATCAAAGTAATGCTAGTTGATGGAATTATATATCTAATCGACAAGTCGAAATAGGAAATTCCAATGGTCGTGCAACCCAAAAAACATGACACAAAGAAACTAAGAATATGTTTCTACTTTAGCGGACTGAAAAAACTTACTGTAACTGATCCATTCTCGATGTCATTCACTGATGAAATCATCAAAGAAGTCACGAGACATGAATTTTATTCTTTCACTAATGGATTCTCTGGATATAATCAAGTACCTATCACAAAAGACAATTAGGAAAAAACCACATTTGTCTACAAGTTTGGATCATTTGCATACATAGTAATGTCGTTTGGCCTCAAGAATTCCACAACAGTCTTCTTGAGGGTAGTGGTCAAGGCATTCCAAGAATATATTTACAAAACAATGGTTGTGTACTTTTATGATTGGACCATCTAAAGCCCACTGAAATACCACATCCAATGGTTAAAAATGATGCTGGAAAGACGCAAACAAATTCACTTGTCCCTAAACATCAAAAAACTCATCTTTGCCACACATATAGGCATATTGTTGGGCCACATCGTATGTAGATATGGAATCAAAGTTGACATGGCCAATATAAAAGTTACTTTCAACTTGAAACCGCCAATTAATCATAAACAAATCAAAATCTTCCTTGGGAATCCAGATAATATAGAAAGTTCATCCATCACTACTCTAACGTCACTTTTCCAATTGACGAGATATTAAATCAAGAAGTCGAGTTCCATTGGAGCTAGGAATGTGATAAATCTTTTGATTTATTGAAAAGAAAACTGGTAGAAGCACCCATACTAATATTTCTAGACTAGTCAAGGAAATTCCATGTCTATGTGAATGCATCTAATGTTACTATCGACTCAGTCTTAGCCCAACCATATGATGACATGGTCTACCACCCAAATGCATATGCCAGTCGAAAATTAAATAAAGAAAAAAGAAACTACTCAATGACAGAGCGTAAAGCTCTAGCAATGATTTTTTCCCTTCAAAAATTCTGACATTATTTACTAGCAAATCCATTTATATTCTTCATCGACCATCACACATTGAAATATCTAGTAAATAAACTAGTCCATTATTAAGGAAAAATATGTTGATGGCTACTATTGTTTCAAGAGTTCGAATTCAAAGTAGTAGTCCGACTAGGGAAGAAGAATGTCGGCCCAGATCATCTATCTTGACTTGAGATAGGAGAAGATCTGACTGGGATAGACGATGAATTACCATATGCAAATTTATTTAGGGTCAAATCATCTCCCAAAGAACTAGAATAAATTGGAAACTTTCTAGATGAAGGGAAGGCACCTGAAGATATCCCAACCAACAAAAGAAAAATATTACAACATTCACTCTGATGAATTGATATCTTTGCAAGATAGGAATTGATAATATTTTGTGAAGATGCTCATTAGATCATGAACATGAGGACATAATTAATGAAGCACATGCAGGCCTAGCGGGGGGTCACTTCCAAGCTGACACGACAACTAGAAAAATTCATCCAAGTTAGTCTCTGGTGACCAACTCTACATAAATATTGTCAAGATAAAATAAAGAAATGTGATAAGTGTCAGAGGATAGGAAAACCATTAAGGAAAAATCAAATTCCCTTGCATTCTATAAACCCCATTTTACCATTTCAAATTTGGGATATTAATTTTGTCGGTCCATTCCCAAGAAGAGAAAAAATATTTTGGGAAAAATAGATAATCACAACATTTGAGTACTTAACTAAATTGGCAGAGGCAGAACCAGTCAAGAAATGTACAAATGAAATAATAAAAAAATTCATCTATGAAAACATAGTAACCAGATTCAACTACCCTTTGATAATAATCAATTATTAGGGAACTCATTTTATCAAAAACACAATTGAAGTATTGCTCAAAAAGTTCTTGATAGACCACAAAAGACGACTTCTTATCATCCACAGGACAACAAAGTTGTCAAGTCATTCAACAAGACATTACATATGGGATTAACGAAAATATGTGGACTTAACAGAGATTATTGGGATGATAAGGTTCCAACAATACTATGGGCCAAGAGAAAAATGTATAAAAGATCAACTAGACATACACCATTTAAGTTAGTTTATGGTCAAGAAGTTGTAATTCCATTACACTTCTGTGCTAACGCCAGAAGGATAGCCTCCATCCTGGAATTAGACCACATTCTTAACAAAAGACAATGTTTCTATCAGTTAAATCAATTAGAAGAAGAAAGGATTCTTGCACAACAACATCAGGAAAGCCGAAAGAGTCAACAAAAAGCTCAGTAGGACTGACATATTAAAAAGAAAGATATCAATCATGAAGAATTGGTACTTTTGTATAATTGTTGAGTAAAAGAAAAACTGAGAAAAATAGACATTGCATGGTTGGTTCCGTATTTGATTGAGGACATCCAACCAATAGGACCAGTACAACTAAAAACCTTGCAAGGGCACCCCTTCAAAAATCTAGTTAATGGGGCTCGTTTAAAAAAATATTATATATAGCAGTCTCAAGTCCTGCTGGTGAAAACCTCTTTGGGGGCACCAATAGGAATCAACTAGGTTGAAAACCCCTTGGGATGATCTAAGTCAAAGTTGAGAATAAAAGAATAAATAAAGAAAAGCAAAAAAATAAAGCTAAGCAATAAAGAAGTGAAAGATTAAGAAAAAAAAATTAAAATTAATAAAGCAATAGACAAGTCGGTTATTCAAATTAGGTAAAAAATTGTTCGACAATTACAATATATATGACCAAATCGAACCAACAAAACATTTGTTTATACCACCATATTCGAATATGAAAAGAGAACAAAGCTCATGGTCAACATTAAAGTTAAGTAGAGAAGAGACAAAGAAATATAGAGAAAGTTCAGTACCAAGACAATACCTACGCCATTACTTAAACAAGCAGACAAGTCAATCCATTGAAAGAGAAGTACATCAGCGAGTCAAACGAGAAACTCATCAATAAAAGTGTGAATTCCAAAAATCAAGCGAGTGAGAAAGATATCAATCAAGTGAGCATGAAAATAATATCTCAAGTGAGTGTGAACATCATCAATTGAATGAACAAAGAAATCATGCCTGCAAAAAGCCAAACACTAATCAAGTCGATAAAAGAAGGGAAACTAACTTGGTTGGACGAATCGAGCAGAGGTCCTTGATACCGGAAGAATTAAAATGACTAGGATATAAAAGCGAATAAAATAACAAAAGTTGACCAAGTCAGGCGTATTCTCCGACAAAACAAAATCGACTCAGTCGAAGCATCTAATCAGTGGGAGTCCAATAATACAATTAATTCTTGATGGCACAAGTTCAAATATCATACCGTCATCGACATAGGTCTCCCCTCACAAAAATAATTAATTACACCTGAAATTATCAACGAGGAATCCAAATTAATGACATTGTTGGATGAATTAAAGTCCCCAACCCATCTCCCGCCTGTAAATATGGACGAGGCATACGACTTCACCTCAATGTTGTTTACACTAAAGCACCCAAGCAACCAGAGCATTGAATTGAGGTTGTGGATTTGACTCCAGAGCTTCATAAATCCCTATACAACCAACAAGAAATCGTATACATACGAAGAATGAGAGGACAAGTAGCAGATTCCTTGGTTGAGTCAAGGACAAAGTCCAAACTTGACAAAGCGGTGAAATTAAGCTCGAAGCACACATGAAGAACATTCACGGGGTGAGAATCAAAGAAATTGATTGGTATGGACAATGGTATAATTTCAATGCATGGGGAATGGAAGCTAACACATGGAAGAGGGAAATAAATTTCCTCAAATAGGCAAGAATCTGACGTTTTCTAGGCACGCCTCAAATCGCAGAGTTCAACGGTTGGAAAGAAGACGCTGCAAAATTTCTAGTAAGTCAGTAGCATGATGGGAATATTTGTATAAACTTCCCAGTTGGATTCAGTGGAGTTCTAATACACAAGTTCACTGGAATACCACATGGGGGTACGCTTGTCCTCAAAAACCTAAACTCCAATGACTTTTTGCATGCTCTCACAGGAGACACCTCAACCAAAAAATCAAAGGGGAGACTAATTAATAGAGTAACCAACCTTCATGCAAAATGGACATGCATACTAGTCTCGCTATGATTTACAATTGGATGTTGAGATTCAAACATGAAGCTTACAATGTTGAAACCAATTGGCCAAATCCTTGAGTCGAGGGCACAATTCGACTAGGAAAAGCACTTAGTTGCGCTGATTAAAAGCAATTGCAAGGATTGTTAAGACAATGGTATTTCCATTAAGTTTCCATCTGATCCAGGTGGATATCGGTGGCCACCCACCTTTTCCAAATGGCTCAAAACGACTTTCTGGCAATTTTGGCAATTTACTATTTTTAGCAGGTTTTAACTTCCGGGGCCATTTTGAGGGCCCAAATGAATATTTTTCGAGATAGAGGTTCTCAATCATAACCAAAGGCATGATTGAGCCCCCAAAATGAATCTTCTCGACAATACCTTTCCAACGAGCTATCACATGCCTAAAACAAAGATCGTATGCAAAAGTTACGACCCCGGGAAGTTGATGTACTCACTGACCCAAACGGGGCCCACATGGCTTTTGGCGCTTCATCTCCCAGGGTTAGGTTTTTGGATGTCTAGGGTTTTTGGCATTCCTGCTTATTGTAAAAAGGCCTTCAGAGCCTCATTGTAATCATCTTGTTGCGAATGCAAGTAGCCGTCACATATCTTCTCAGAGATAAGCTGCCACCATTCTAGCGAGTCTTTCACTCTATATTTTTACAGTCTCTGTACATTTCTTTCATTAATAGAAATCGTGTATTACTGTATATCTGTGTTTGTGGTTGCATATCCGATACATTTATGTTATATTATTGAATATTTGCGATATCTCTGTGCATTTCTTTATTATATCTCCGATCTCATTTCGTGCCGAAAATAATCCGGATCACCATCACTCCTAATCTAACTCACCATGAGACAAGTTAGCCTAGTAAGGGAACTTGAATTTACCCTAAAATAAATCCTGACCATGAACAACTACGAAATTTTCTCACCTGGAGTAGTCAAATCATCAGATCCTCCCCTAACCAATGTCATATCTAAGTGTTGAGTAAATCATTTAAAGAATGTCTCACACAAGTAGCGAGTAGAGAAAAACATCCAACGAGCCTTACCACCAAGTGTCCATATTCAATTAAGCCTCAACAATGCCAAGCTCTGGTGTGGATTTAGCGGGGGGGCACTATTACACATTATTTTCGTCATCCCTGTGACCTTTAATGATGTAAACCTATATTTTGTGTTCAGAAGGATCAATGGCCTGAATTCCCGAGGAAAGAAGGGAGAAGAACTTTGCCTGAGAGATGAAATCATATTTTCCTTTGTAAAAACCCTAATAAACAGGATCGTCGCACCATGTCCAGTTATAGGGGCACGACAATCCCAAATCATCGCATGTTGTACTAAACCTGGCCTACAATGTCGTCACACTCTGCTCAGTAAGGACAAACAGACCGATCATATTGACACTTGACTCATTGCTTGTGAGCCTCGTTGGCCAAGGCTGCATCATGACGTTGCTCATCAAGCTGCTTGAGATATAATAGGTGTTCCTCAAGCGGTGAAGTGTTTGGCAGTAACTCTACTCCCAACCTTAAATACAAGATCTGGCACTCAATAGGGAAGATTCCTTCCATCCCGTAAACGAGTTGAAAAGGTGAGAAAACAATCACAATCTTTACAGACGTTCGGTAGGTCCATAATGTCGAGTACAACATCAAATGCCAATTTGAATTGCTAGAATTTATCGTCCATTGAAGAATAGTATTGAGGGACTTATTCATAGCTTCCACCTGACCATTCACTTATGGGTAGTAGGGTGATGAATGTTCTTGCCTCAACCCAAGATTTTATGTTAACTCAAACATCATTTTGTTCTAGAAGTGACTGGCATAGTCAGTGACAATATCCTTCGAGATGCCGAACCTTGCTACTATCTGGTTAAAAATGAAGAGAGTTGTTGTTTCGCCATCATTGTTAAACATTTTCATAGCCTCAACCCACTTTGTGAAGTAGTATACTGCTACGATGATATAACGATGCCCCCTTGTTGAAACCGGGTGGCATGTAGTAAAATCAATCCCCCACTTGGTGAATGGACCAACAACGATGATGGGAAACATGGGAGCAGGATGTGCCCTCATCTTTCAAGAGAAGATATGACATGGGTGACACTTCTTGACCTCTTCAATGCAATCCTTAATTAATGTAGGCCAAAACTAACCGAATTGTAGAATCCTTTGGGTTGTTTCCAACCTAGACAAATGACCACCGCATGCTCCAATGTGGCAGTCGTTAAGAACGAGTTATACTTCCTTGTGTATAAGGCACCGGTGAAGAATGCAATCTACACCTCGACGATACAAAGTGTCATCGAGTATGAGATAGTTTCATGCCTGATGGCGAATTCGTCGACGCTCGTCGCGAGGAGCAGAAGCAAGGAACTTCAAATTTTAGAGATAGACTATTACATCTCCATACCAGGGGTCCGAAGATGCGATTAGAAAAGTGACTTATTTAATAGGAGATTCTTCAGGTGTAACATCACTTGATTCGATTGGAAGTTCCGAAATAAGTTTCGCAAAGACCAACGAATTTTTGAATTTCATGAAAACAAAATCCAAGTCAAATTACTGGAGGATTACAATCCATCTACTGATCTTTTTGCCAATGACCCTTCATGTCAACACATATTGAAAAGGATTCACAATGACGATGATGGTGGTCTTGCGAAGCAGGATATAATGACAAAACCACTAGATAGCATGCGCTATTGCCAACACAAGATTCTCAACATGGGAATAGTTGAGTTCCGACCCAACCATGCCTTGACTCAGGTAATAAATCACATGCTCCTTGAGCAGATTGTCCTCTTGAACCAAGACCATGACGATGGTCGACTCTGCGACGACCAAGTACAATAAGAAATATTTATTATAATTGGGAGGCTGAAGTAGAGGGGTATACATAAGGGCACATTTCAATGCTTCAAAAGAATGTTGAGCGACTTCATCCTGACAGAAAGGGACTCCCTTTTTCAATAAACGCATGAACCCTTTAGTGATCTCGACATAGTTTGTGATAAAACGCCAAAGAAAGTTCTCTTTCCCCTGTAAGCTATGAAGTTGGGGTATTGTGCACAGGGGAGGCAACTGAACTATTGCCTCAACCTTAAGAGGATAGACCATGATTCCTGTTGTCGAAACTATGAAACCTAAGAGACGACCTGATGTCATGCATAAACTACACTTGTTGGGATTCAAGCAAATCTGATAGTAGCGAAATCGTTCGAAGATTAGTCGGAGGTGTGTGGGATGATCAAATATCTTGCGAGAGCGTGATGCTACATCATCAAGATAAGCCTCAACTATATGTCTAAGGTCATGGAAAGAAAAATATATGGCCCGCTACAAAGTGGCTCCAACATTCTTCAGGCCAAACGACATCTTACGATAGGAAAATGTGCCCCAAGGACAGATAAAAGCTATTTTATGCCAGTCTTCGGGTTTGATATGAATTTGGTTATATCCTAAAAAACCAGCCATGAATGAAACGACCTCACATCCTTCACATTCATCGACAATTTGATCAATGGATGGGGTGGGGAAATTATCTTTCGAAAAGGTCTTGTTCAAGTCACAGAATTCCATGCACACACGAATCATACCTTGTTTTTTGTTAACTGGAATGGGATTTGACACCCATTCTGTCAACTGTATGGGGTAGATGAAACCAACTTTAAGTAATTTCTCTAATTCAGCCTTGATAGTTGTCGTTTTCCAAGGATTCACCAGACGAAGCTTCTGTCGTACTGGCTTGGAGTCAGGATAAGTCATTATCTCATGTTCGGAGATTCTTGGATCAATGCTTGGAATTTCCTCATAAGACCAGGCAAAAACGTTGTGAAATTCCTTAAATAAGTCCGTATAAATTCGAATTTATTCAGGGGAGCAATCTGCTTTGATGAAAACATTCTCCACGACACCAGGGGTTCTAGATATATCTATAGGGATTGTTTCAGAAATACTTGCCATATTACCTTCGGTTTAAACTGTGTGTGTATCTAGAGGATTAATAGGACAAGACCTATGTCTAGTCATAGTCAACACAAATTCACCTGACTCTATTCTTCTTAACTCTGATAGGAAATAATATCTGTGATGGAGATCATCCTAGGGTCTGTCTAGACCAGTCAATGCCTTGAGAATCACCTCATCTGAGGGCAAGACTAGGTCTAAATAATGTGTAGTGGTGAGGGAACCTTGAGCCCAAATAGGCTCGAGAACTCTATCTAAGTCCTATGAGGGAGTCGGATCGAGGTTAGCTGAAGCTTGCTGGAAAATATTGTACACAACTTATGCCATGGAAAAAGGGAATAGCCATGCCAGGATGACCTATCCCTTCCATCGAGGCCAATGGTGAAGGAAGATTCCACAGATCGTGAAAGTAAGTCATTCAGAACAACGACACTTGAAAATTATCAGCCCTAGGCTGGTCGGGGGCAACCAATATAAGCTTGACATCGCCAGAAGGAGGCGGGTAATCGAAAGTACCCATCAATGATGGACACAAATCAACCCATACATTGACAATGTCGGGTTGAGGGTTATCAATCATCGGGATCGTGGATGCCCCCGATGAAGGGTCAGGACGGGAGAAGGACAACTATTCAATGGTCACGATTCGACCCTCGTGTGGAAACAACAAGACCTGAAAAACTGTGTTAATCACTGCATGCATTGCATAGGTCCAACTCCTTCCTAATAGAAGGTTGTAGTCAAGAGGCGCATCGACCACTTCAACTTTGACGCACACGGTCTTACCTCCTAACTGCACAGGGAAAAAAGGAATGATTCCATGTGGTCTGAAAGAATGATTGTCGAAAGCAGTAAGAAAAGTAGGCGATGGAGACATAATGGGTTGGTCAATGGTATTCCAACACGCCAATGACATCACACAAGTCAAGGAGCCCTCATCAACCACCGTATGGAAGATATTCTGAGTAAAATATTTCATGGTGTAAGCCACTACTATCGGAAACACAACATGGTAAGGGAGATGAGGTTTCAAGTCAATCGTATCGAGAACGATCGTTCCCGGATTACAAGTCTTTGCAGATCCCAAGGTGGATAACAGAGCCTTTCTCTACGAAGGGAAGCTCTAGAGGACCTCCAAAGTGGACATAATCCTCCACCACAGAGTAGTTCTGGGCAGCCCTCGCGTTCGGATTATGAGAATCTTTCTTGAACACCCCTTTCGGGATGTGTGTGATTATTTCTCCCATCGTCTTCTCGTTCAGGAGAGGAACATGTGGGTTTGTGGCGTCTTTACCATTCTCGACAGATTTTGGCATTCCGTAATAATGTGCGATGGTCGCTATATAAGTGCCACCTTTCATCATATAAACATTGACGACTGAGGAATTACTAGAAGACGCAGGGGGTCCTTGACTTCCCCCATCCACGCTCGAAGAGGATTGAGTCATATTTTGCCCATGTGGAAATGGGTTTGTCAGCACAACAGGATGTTGTTGTGCCAATAACTTCTGGGCCTCCACAAGTTGTGGGCACAGGTGAGTTGGATGGTCCTCCGTGCAAAGGTTACACAGATACTTCGAGTTTCTCTTCTTTGTGTTTCCCCTGCCAACATTATTATTAGGTTTCTTATCCCCTTTACCCTTATTATTTCATTGTTTTTTCTTTCCTTCAAGCTACTGGTTGGCCTTTGGGTTCATCGACTGCACACTATGTACGTCAGACGTTTGGGTAGGGGGAACAATCGAACTGGAGGTCTGGCTGGCCACTATCTGTTGTATCAACAATTGTTGCAATTGATTTGATGACTGATCAGTGGAATTTCCTTGTGTTGAACCAACTATACCATTGGCATGTGGTCCAGACTTTTGTCTGGCCTTGTCGAGGATGGACCGTGGCGCATCTGGAAAAATCTCATAAAGTATGCCAGAATGAGAGTAAATTAGTTCGAGTTGTTGTGCTCTCATTATTGCCTCCTCCTCTGAAAACACTCCCGAAGTTGTAACGTCCTTGGATAAAACTGGCACCAAAGACTTCAGGAACTACTCCAGCAGAAAATTAGGTGGGACCTGTACCTTAATCAAGCTCTTTTGATGTTGCCATTCTAGGATATGATCTGAGATATGATCAGCCTTAGTTTGCTCAAAGTTGGCCAACAATTTAGTGCCGACATCATATCTCACAGGTAGTTGGAAATGGTTTAGGAAGACCATCACCAAGTCGCTAAAGTAAGAATATCTTGAGCGGTCAAGCTCGATGTACCATTTCATGGCAGCCCTGATAAGATTGCGTTGAAATAGGCGCAACTGTACGAAGTCATATCGCAACGAGTTTGACGAGCACTATAGGTGGAAAGTTGTCACGTGATCACCCGGGTCTTCGCCAGGCTTGCCTTCGAATTTCGAAATATCTGAAGGCAACTTAGTCGACATTGGGGGACAACACAAATCATGAAAAATCGGGTCATTAACCAACCTTGACAAATCTGGAGGATGTAACATTGTCAGAAACGGTAGTTTGGGTTGGGTAGTATGTACAAGAAAAATGGGGTTTGGAGTTTGACTGGCACCAGTTTGCCAGGAAAAGTTGAGTTGTCGGCTAGGGTTCTAGTAAACACCATGGCCTTGACCAACATACAAAAAGTGCATTTGCTAGGATATCATCATCTAATTCTCGTAATTGGATGACGAGGTTTGGGCGGGGATCGCTCCCTGCATTGTATTCCAAAGATTCTGGAAGGGGTTTCACCCAGCCGATCTGATGGGCATAGGTACTGAGTCTTGTCCGAGGTTCCATTGACCATGGAAGGGGTTTCCCCCAACTGACATCCCTTGTGAGGGAACTTATCCTTTCCAAGGATTCCAAAGTCCTTGTGAGGATTAAACTCATGTACTTTCTCCCTGTGTAGGAATAGTACCCTACACATGATTATGTTGTCCAAAACTAGGGTTTCCCCTGCTCGAGACTACAACTAACGAAAAAGTATTATTACCAAATGCATCGAATAAAGAAAATGACATGGATCCCACCTCTATGGTGTAATATGAAGGTCCTAGACTACCTGCTCCAAACAAGTTGTAGTTCGTATTTAGCTCAATGGGTTGTTGGAAGGCTCCACCGAGCGAGGGGGACGGAGGAGGTATATGACCCCTACCATAAGGTATATCATTGAAAGGGGTTGAGGTTCCCCCAGTAGACCCTTGCACGAGAGCGTTTGAGCTCCCTGCCTCGAGACCCATGGTATGTAAGGTGGAGTAGGTAAGGACAGAGTTCTAATCAAAGTTAGACATCCCATATGAAAATGGAGGGCCCGTCACACTCTGCATAAACATAGCAGTGATCGCCACCGATGACGGTATCAAACCACTGCCCGAAATAGAGGTGGGTTCGGGGGAAACATACCCTCCGTAGTGGTATTCAAAATAGGAGTATAAGGACTCCCAAACAAAGTAGTATCATTTGCTTCCGTAGCTGCTTGTAAAACTATCTTACGCTTGTAAGGTGTTACCCTCAGAGGGACAACTTGTACCAATATTAGCGTCGACAAGTCAGTGATCAAAGGGTGGCTGGACTTAGAGGTTCTGCTCCAAGGTTAGAAACAATAGTTTCCTTCGGATTCGAGTAATCTCCTCTCGTAGCTGGTTCAGGCACAGTTTCTTGTGGCCCGGTTTCTTCGAATGACCCTTGCTGGTCAAGTTGTCACTGTAATGGTGGTGATGGTGGCTCTAATGCAACTGACAACAAGCCCTAAATCCTTCGCGACTGGCAGAGCTCTTAATCTTCCACTTTTTGAAAAGATTAGCGACACAATAAGGCTTTAAATAGCGTTTAAACCAAGCACACACTAGAAATAATCCTATAAGATAAACCAAGAAAACCATTATCTAGTTGGAAGAGCAGTTATGCTAGCCAACACTAGAGAAACTTACCGGTGCAAGTGCAACTCGAACAGAGAAACACCCTCCGGGTATACTCTGCAAAGTGTGACCCGATGTCTGCCTTAGGTACCACGATTTTCCACCGCAGTCCCATGTGTAAGTCCCTAGAATAAAGGAAACTAAGTTTCCATCTTGCAAACAGTCACCAGGCGGGTACAGTCGACAGTCAGGTGGACCGCAATGAGTAGGATAACAAGTCTGAAACCTACCGAGGGTATCGAAAGAAAGTGGACGGAAAGACAACTGAGGATCTCAAATGGATTCGAGGTCCATGAAGCTCCGTAGGAAAATGTGAGCAATAGTATCCCACGCAGATCCTCAATATGTGTTCCCCACTACATTTAGTTCAGATTTGGAGGGGTTATCTCTGTTGTCTTTCCTCACGCGACCTCGTGTTTCTCCCCTATGTTAGAGGGGGGTCCTGGATAACTTTCATGTCACCAGACTTTAACACTCCCTAGTTCTGACTCCAATTTTTGTTTAAAATCCTTGAAGAGTTTCCTCTCCAACCTAATTCAAGTCTCTAACCCTAAACTAGTTGATTGAACCTACAAACATAAAAGTCTAATTAATTTTATATTTAGCGTTCGTTTTAAATGGCTTGTTTTAACTCAAAGGATATGGTGGTGAAACTAGTGATGTGTATGAGAGATAAAAATACGAGAAATAAATGAAACTCTAAAATCAAAATTACTTCTAGTTAACAATAAATATTTACAACTAGCTCTTTGTAACCAACTTTTTCATAACTAACTTTTTCAAGATCTTTAAAAAGAAGACCTAAAACAAAATTTTGCTCGACTATGAGCTACTTAAGTTCTAAGAAATCAGTAAAGAACTTAAAAAATGAACTCTTTTTCCTATCAAGTAAAATAACTATCTCCAACTACTTTACCAAACTAAGAACGAAATTTCTTTTTCTTTTTTTATAAAATGCTTCAAACAGGAAAAACTTGAAATAATTTTTTTTTCTCTTTTCTTTAAAGCAAATGAAAGGGGGAAAAATAAATACAAGACAAGACCGAAACTGAACTTTGGCCCACTGCGGATCGCAGGGAGTCACTAAAGACACCAAACATGCCGATCAAAAAAACTCAAAGACTCGCCTAAAACCATTTCAGAAGTAAACAGAAGAAATCTTCAAAAAGACAAGCAAACTGACATCTAACCCAAGCTATGAATGTAAAAACAAAGACACTGAACTCTGTCAAGAAACCCTGAGAATTATAAACCTAAATCATGAAATAGGTTGGCTGCCTCTTTTTCAAAAACAATTTCTTGAATCGGGTACACTATTGTTGTTTCAGAAACTTGTGTATGTACGTAGGTTGTTTACTAGACAAGTCATGTATGTACGTGGGTTGACCGACTGTAGGGAGCGTACACCTATGTATTTCCTCAAAAAATAACTAAAAAAGACTGACTGACAGAGCAGGGAGAACTTGTATGTCACCAACAGGTGACCAAAATCCCTTAAAAGACTCAACAAACTCAACAATAACTCGAAAGGTACAAAAACCAATCAAACACCCAAACAAAATCCCCTAAAACCCTAGAGGCTTCCCCAGTATGGTCGCTAGTTCTGCTAGTAGGAAAAAAAACCCTATGAATATACCAGGGTTTACAATGTAGGCAGATCAATAATCATTTAAAATTCAACCAATTCTCTAACTACCCCAAACATACCCAAGACTCATACAAGAAAAACAAAGATGAGAGGGATCAGGTAACTGTACCTCTACTCCGTGTCCTATGATGATCCCCTCGCGCTTGAAAAGCTTCGCTGACTAAACGCCTCCTCCCAAGGTTGGCCCACATTCAAAGGTAGACAAACAAAAATCTACAAGCATGCAATTCATATACAAATTACTGTTAGATGGTAAAATCAAAACATAAACCAAATGAAAACATTCAATACACCATGATTTGGGACAGGAAAAGTACTCCTTTTATTAATAACTCAATGATTACTTGCAACCAAATCTGGCTATTGCTCCATGAACCTGGTTCGGGATCCTCTTCACCAAGATCCAAGTGCACCTTTGTATGGATTCTCCTCTCAACCTTATTCTTTGGACATGAAATGGGTTCTAATGGAGGAAGAAGGGCAAATTAGGGAATTTTGAGGCAATTCTCACAAAAGGGCTGCAATTACTTGGGGCAAGGAGGAGATGTGAAACAGGAAGATTTTCATTGTTCTTATGTCTACATGTGGAATGAGACCCTAAAACCTCCTTTTGTATGACAAAAGGATGGTTATTTAGTTGGGTGATAGGCTATAGGCAATGGATTAGTTGGGAAACTACCCAATAGCCTGTAATTTCAACGAATTCCTTGCAACTTTTTATTTTTTGCAAATTTTGCAAGTATATGGGGGTTGTAGTGGTGCAACATGCATACATACGCGGGTTGTAGTGGTTCATCAAGCATATGTAAGAGGGAAGTATTGGTGTAGGGCACATACATCTTCAAAAAATGGGTTTTTTAGAAGAGAAACTCAGTGATGGCTTGGCAAAAAATGCAAGTAAGAGGGCCAAAGTCCAGGTATGCATATGTAGAGAAATTTAGGGTTATAACAGGAAGGAATATTGATCTCATTCATGTCATGTAGTGAGAGGAGCCATTGTCCATGAACCATACATCAATGTCTTCATACACTATACTATTGAGACAAGCCATTAAAAATAATTCTTTCTCGAAATTCCCAGCAAGACTATCAACTTCAGTTGAGGTTTCTACACGTCTTCTTGTAAGTGCCTTCACATATTCCTAGTTCTGTTTCAGGCTAAGTCATGGATGAAGTGTCCAACACTTCTCAACCCAGTGACCACTCTTACCACAATGAATGCAAAAATTCTTGTTCATGTCCTGGAATCTCAATCCTTCCTTGTCATTCACCTTATTTTGTTTTGGAAAATGATCTTTGTTTCTTGCCTCCTTCTTGGATGGCTTCCCTTGCAAGGATTGTCTTTTCCAACATTTTTCCATGTAATGGTTATTAAAACCACATAAAGGACATGGATACATAGACCATAAGTTTGGTGTTACTGAATTATTCTTTCCATCATCAAGGAAAACATTGGGATGATTACCAAACCTTTTAGGACTACCTTTTATTCCAGTCTCACAAGTGGGAGATGTCTTCATTCCTTCCTTGTAATTCTCATCTCTTCTTGGAGATGATTTTCATTTGATGCCTTTCCTAGGGAAGGAAGGTTGTTTTGGTGGAACTAACTGCTTATGAAGTATCTGAACCTCTTGATTTGAAGCTTCCCTTGCTTCAACTGTCTTAAAGCTTCTTTGTCATATCCCAATCCTTCATAGAAATTTCTTCCCTCTACGTGCATGAGATTATTCATTCCTTGGCCATTGATTCCAAGTAATTTTCCATCATATCCCATCTTGGTTACTAGCTTAAATCCAATACCATACGTATGCTCTTTTAATTCATTCAAAGAAACATTTTTATCTTGATGGGGAGAAGAAGAATATGATGAATTAGTTTCATGGAACAACTCGGTTATGATTTGTAAACCTTTTGCAGAAGATGAATTATTTTTCATAGGAGACTTTTCCTTCTCCACTTTCTCAGTTTCATGGAATTGTGCCAACATCTTGTCTTTGGTCTGTAGCTCACTTTTAAATTTGTGGATAATTCCCATGCAAAGTTCTCCATGGCTTACCAATTGGTCTTGAAGCTCTTTCTTCTCATCCTCAAGGAATTGTAATTGCATTCTCAATTTAGAATTCTCCTTCCGAATCTATCGGTTCATGTCTTTCTAAAGCCTTAATTTCATTAGATCTTTACTCATGGTGTCCTTTGTAACAAAAATATTTTTTCTCTCAAGAAGAGTCTTCAAACATACCTTCACCAAGCTTGAGTTTTGGATCTTGTTAGCTTCCACTTGAAAATATATGTCAAAACTAGCTCCGATACCAACTTGATCCAAAAATCATTAGATGTTAAATTAGTGTTTAGAAATGCATCAACATCTAACCTAATTCAAAATATTATGATCGTCTTTGACTATTTTCAAAACATATGTGGAAACCTTTTCTTATCTAAACTTTATTAAAGTTGATGATTAATTTGCAGAATTATGAGAGATAACACAACAAAAAATAAAAGAACTAAGAATACAAGGTTTGATGACAAAGTTCACCCCTCCTGGGCTACATCTCTGGGTCCCTTTCCAACAGTGAGATCCCTCTTCATTAATCTCAAAATGCCAAAATTATAATAAATGGACTTACAATGCCAAATTTGAAGTCACTCTTCAATTCTACTGCTCAACCCCAGAAACAGAGGTTACCATTGAATTCCTCTCGAAATTATGAGAAAATGAGTATAAAATCGACTATATTATGAACAGTTGCTCAATGACCTCCTTTAGCACGCAAAATGGTGCCCTATGGATCTCATCCATGGAAAAATTGAACTAATACTTTCATACAAATCATCTTAGCACAAAACAAACATCACCATCATACTCCTCTAAAAAAACTAAGAAAAATGAGTATGGACACTATATACTTCCCTCAAGAAGCTCCTTGGCATGAAAAATAATGTAACACCAACATAATATCATCCTTGGCATGCATCCCCATGCACTTACTCTTCCATTTCGCATGAAAAACCACGTGTCGAACACAAGTCACGTGTGTTGTGTATTGGTCTGGGTGTTGATTTAAATAGGGGAGGTTGGGGGGTCAAACCTTACTTCACCCCATATATACTCGATAGGTAATTAAATCAACACTTAAATAATATTTTTTTGTTGGATTAACAACTAGATACATGGGGCATACTGGTTGGAGTATAGTTTAAAATCATTGGTATGGGTGGAGGTCGCAGGGTCGAACCCACAAACCTCACCCCTAATTTGGCATTTGTTATAACCTTAAATTTAAAAATATTATTATCTATTAACTACACCAAGTGATACCCTTGGCACGTTGGTTATTCCTTCCATTTGTGTCTCTGAAGGTTATGGATTTGATACCCATCCAAGACAACAAATTTTCATACCCTTTAGACCCATTGGGCCAAGCAGAGAGTGCCACATGACACTCTCTAATTGGTCCATGCCATTTCTAATCTATCAGCTGCCTTGTCACCTCCCACGTCATCTGTACAATATGCCCCCTACCATTGTCATGTTATTGTACCACCCACCACATGGCACCCTTTCAATGGTGCCCAATGGACCGTATGGTTTCCACGTCATCCATACAGACAACACTTGGCCATTTTTTATTGGTCCAACTAGGTGCCAATTTGTCCAAATCTGGGTAACATGTGGCACTATGTCGTCTTGCCATGTCACCTTGTTGATGTCAGCATGACATCATCCTGTTCCAACTTAGTTGTATGGAAGGTCCACGTGGAAGATTGTGGCTTGCCATGTGGCATCCCCATTTTTCCTTCTGCCTCTGTTTTTGCCAAACTTTAAAAGGCCATAACTTTCTCATATGATGTATGTTTGAGGCAATTCATGCATCGTTAAAAATCTCTCATTGAGATGTACATAATGGATTCATTTTCATTAGCATTTGAGATGATCTAATTTTTAGCATTCTGGATTCTCCTAGATCAATGTAGCATCTTTTTATCATAGTAGAGCCACTACCATCCCATCTAGTCACCATCAATTCCTATTTTAACCATTGTATGGTTCAACAAATCAAATTTTAATATATATTTGATATGGGTTTTACATCCAAAATTTATGGTGGTTGTGTGTATATATGTGTGTGTGTGTGTGTGTGTGTGTACACAAAAAAAAAAAAAAAATAACACAACCCTTTTATAAACCATATATTAAAAAAAAAGTTTACCAACATTCAAAGTTGAAATTTCGCCTTGAAGGAACCTAGATGACTATGGTTAAGTCTACTTCATATCTAAAGTGGTATTAAACAAAATTTGTTCTTATATTTTTAGTGGCACTCTCGACAATAACTTGGACCCCTTTTTTACCTTAGAACTAGTGCCAAAATTGCACCTAATTGAATTCATTTGGGGCCAAGTTTTTAAAAATGGAAAGAGACCCATTTCAGTTATAGCCTAGTTGTCTATAGCAGGATATCAATTTTCACTTTGTTTAGATTTTGAGTATTTTTTATCTCATATTTTCCAAATTTAGCCCTCAAAGCAACATCTTTCTAGGGCCAAATCTTACACAATTATAGCCTAATTTGAAACAAATGAAAGGAAATATAATGATTATGTATAGAAGATCACTATGAGACTATTTAAATTCATGTTTAGATTTGTTATGACCATTGGGATAATCAAGAAAAATTTCAATCCTAGGTGCCTTTTTCTCAAATTGAGTAGAATTAAAGGCCATTGTAATTGGATAAATCGGTCAATGCGGACATAAACAATCTCCTTAGATCCACCTAGATCTAGAACAAAACAAGACATGACATGGCACTTTCCCTAGGTTCTAATCATTGGATCTATCATCAAAGAAAGGATGAGTGACATACCTTTGAATATCGCTTCCTTATGTCTTTGTTGTCCCTGCTTCGCTCTGGTGCTCTTGTGATATTGATTCTGCAGTGAGACACAAACCAACCGAAGTGAAAGCAGAGAGAATATATTCAATGACAACCTATGCATATGATCAAGGAATTATGCAATAAAGTAAAAATAATTCTATGGGAAAGAAGCATGCCATTGTATTATATTAATAATAGGAAGAGAGATTACAATCGGATGCCTTGATGTCGTAAAGTTCCTTCCAACGATTCCTTGCTTCCCACACACTTCTTTCTCCAAGGATTTTGAGACCATGGATATGATAGCTACTCACAATCTATCTTGACAAATCAAAGCTCAAATCCAATCTAACCAAGCTAACAATCTCAAGCCAAATTCAACAAACTTTCTCCATGAGAGCTCCTCTCCTTTTATAAGTTGAAGAGGATAAGGTGAGGAGGTTAGGATGATCCCAGTAAATCATGAAAGCGAGTAAGATCCAAACCGTTTGGAGGCCACCTCACTATAGAATCTTCTCCTTCTAGAAGCATTGAGAAGACGCTCGTTTTTCCCACGTACAGGAATTTCCACACCCTAGTTATAGTGCAGCCTGCAGAAACCAGGAATTTCCTCACCCTGGCTATAGTGCAGCCTGTGGAAACTAGGAATTTACTCACCATGGTTATAGTGCAGCCTGTGGAAACTAGGAATTTCCTCACCCTAGCTATAGTGCAACCAAAAACCAGGAATTTATGCACCTTGTGTATAGAGAAACCTGTGGAAATCCTCCAAAATAGGGTTTTTACAAAGGAAAATACAACTTCTTCTCTCAGGGAAAGTTCTTCTCCCTTCTTTCTTTAGGAATTCAGGCTATTGATCCTTCTAAAGACAAAGGATAGGTTTACATCATTAACGGTCATAGGGATGAAGAAAATAATGTGTAACAACCATGCTTTGTCATGTGTTTGGGCAATATTATATATAGCAAGGGGGATTGTGTGTCATATCTGAAAAGTGCTCAAATAATGGCATTTATTTTCTTTTGTAAACCAAATCCAAGACCCCAACCTTGGTTTTCAATCACAACCAATTTCACAACCATTAATGGCCACCTTGACACCAAAAATCACATCAACTTGCAATACTAAAAGAGTAACAAAAAAACACCAATGCCACTTAGAGGCACAAATCCCAACCAATAATTATTGGTCATGTGACATATTTTTGGCACTTTTCCAAAGGATTCTCTCAAATCCATTTTTCTCTTGAATGTAATTATTTTTTAGCTAATTAAAGTTCTAATTTATTTTGCAAATCAAATTATATTTGATTTACTTTTTGGAAAGGACAAAAGATCTTTTTGAAACAACATTTGTCACTTTCCAAAAATGAAAAGTGTTTTGTAACTCAAGGTCACCTTTTGACCTTGGGATTTGGAAATATAACCTTAGCCTCCTCTTCTCTTATATATATGAGGAGGGAATTTGTAATATTCCGGGACTTGTTGAATAAAAGTATCTAAGATATATTGGCTTTTCTCAGAGTTCTTAGTGATTATTGATCACTTCTTCTCATTGCTAGATGTAAGGATTGGATGTTTTCTTATTATAGGTTGAGGGATAGTGGTGGCATATTAACATGTTAGTTATCTGCATTGTGGGATTAGTTATCTATCTTGCTCTTGCAGTTACCTTGGGTTTAGCTTGCTGATTTTTACTTATCAAGAGTTGTTTCATGTGTTTTTTATGATATTTCGTGCAACATTCTTAGAGGAAAAGTACTAACTCTTTTTGGTTTGTATCCAAAATGTATACGAGTCCTTTACTAAAGACATAATGAAGAACGAGAAGAACAAGAATAGGTGGAAATGTATGAAACCAAAATCGTTATTATCAATATTATTCACATGATCGTACAATATATAGTAAAAACCTCTGATAACCACCTTTAATGGTCCACATAACTAATCCTAAGTTACTTAGAATAATGAATATATCCTAGCATATGAATAAGGTGGTCATAGGACTTCGTAATTAAAACAAAATTTCCAACAATCTTCCCCTTAATCATACGCCCATATAAGTGTATCAACTAAGCAACAAAGACTAGTGACAAAGTTAATAACATTTCCAAGTTTTCAATATGATACTCATGGTTCAAAACCTCATGATTTTCTATGAAGATATTCCTAAAAAAGAAAACTACCAAAAGTGGATGCTAAATAAAAAAAATATGGAAAAATTATTGTGCAACAAATGATCCAGATAAATTGTAAGTGTTCATTGATATGAACCAAAATCTGATGAGAGAAAACCCTGATGAGAACTAATTGACTACAAATCTAACACATCCCAAATCTTGAAAATGCCTAAAAATCCAATGTTCCAAGTGAAAGTGCATAAGAATCATCTATCCTCTACAAGGTCGAAGACTATCTGTGTAACATCCAAATACTATCAAGTGAACACGTGTGTTCCAATTTTTTTTTATCAATTATACACATAAAAAAACTACCAATAATCTAATTGACAAGAAAAAGTGTCAATTAGCATCAAAATCTCATATCCTATAAAAACCCATGTGTGGAAATATTATAATGATTTAATAATGAGTGAATCATAATCCTACCAAAAATTCATTGATAAGTAAACCAAGAGAAATACCTTTAATGTATTGAAACCAAATTCTCAATAAAAGTGTTAAACAATCATGTAATTCACAAAATTTGCAAATCAATTAATCCTCGAATGTAAAAAATGTGGCAGATCATCCATCTATACCAATATCTTGAAAATCCATGAAAATATCATCTCAAAAAGTCATCAAACTCCTGGAATTATTAGAAACATCCCAAGTGTTGAAGTTCAAATTGACCAATCCAAAACCCTATGTGAGCGATCCATGTCAACATCACCAATTATAGAATCCATCATCATGTCTTGAATCAATCCTCAAACCATCATAATCCTAAAAAAACCAAAGTAAATATCTCAATCCATTATCCTGATGAAACCAAAAACATCAAAATCAAAAGTGGACTTCGAAACTTGAAGGAGTCTGACAAATATCATCTATCTATCCCCCCTGGTCAACTAAAAGGTGAGAAGTCCCAAAACCTATGAATCAAAATCATCAATATACCCCCTTGAAAATTGAAAAGGGTAACCATATTATTTTGAGAAGAGACTAAAGACTCAATCTTCTAGTCAAAAGACTACATCAAGTGGACCCCAATCACACCCTAAATCTTAAATTGTTGAATTAAAACATTCATGTATATCTATTGTAGAAACCTCTACAATCAAGTATTCTTGTACCTTCATATGAAATCAATAATAATATTGCTCCAACAACTTGGATTCCAAAATCCAATGCCAAGTACCTAACCATCCAAAATTTACCTTTTTTCTTTGAATCTGTGTTTCCTTTTGACACATTTCTGAAAGAGGATTTGTCTTCCCACGTAAATTACTTGGAGCAATATCAAAGCATGCAATGCAATATGGAAAACTCAATGAAAATGGTGGAACTAAGGTAATTCATCCTTTTATTGCACAAATTAGCACTTGTAGAGCTAAATTTGGAATGCTCAAGTGCAAATCTTGTGAAACCAAGAGAGAAGGGCCAATGTCACCTCAACGATCTCTCTTTCACTTCAAGCTAGCTAGTTGTAGGTCACAATTGTTGTAGGTTGATATTAAGAGGGGAAAACAAGTTTCCACAAACAATTTAGGAGATCTGGGATTGGTGTCTTTTCATTGGGTAGTGGAGTCATAAAAGGATCTAAGAGTAATGAGACTAGGGTTTAAACTTTCTATGGGTGTAAACCCTCTTACTCCTTGGAAAAAAAACCCTTGCTAAGACAATACCTCAGAAAATGAGTCATGCATAAGTTTGAAGTGATGAAACTAGGGTTTAAAATCTCCAGGGGTGTAAACCCTCTTACTCCCTGGAACAAAATCCTAGCTAAGGCAAGACCTCAAAGGTGTAGACCCTCCTAGTTCTTAAGGTGTGCCCTAATTATTTCCAACAATATGAGAAAGAAAATATGGAGGAGGTTTTAATCACTCTTACTCCTCCAAGGGTTCAACAAGATTATGAATTCAAATAAGCAAATGACAAGATACCAATAAAAGCACTTAAAATTGCATAAATGTACCCAAAAAATGCATGAGGAAACCCTAGCATTTCATAATCATCCATCAACATCCCATTTAAAACACATTCAAAAGAGTATTACATGAGAGAAAATAGCCCAAAATCAAATTTCATTATTACTCCACACTAAAACACCAATCCAAGACAAAGTTCCAAGAAAATTGCAGAAAATTGCAGACCTTCTAAGGGGAAAATCCCTCAAGAAGTGATGATCAAAATGAGTGAAGTGCCTCTCTATTTATAGGAGAAAGTCTCAAATTCATCTCACAATAAAAGAGTAATTTTTAACCTAAAATTCCATCAATTTAGCCTAAGGAGGGGGTAAAACCCTCTTCACAAATTAAGCAACCTAAACAAATGTAAAATTGGTCTTTTCATGCCACATTTCCAAAATTCAGGGGCATAAATCCCTCAAAAGATGACCAATCTTTTGTGAATGGGTTGTTGGTGTAGCATCCAGCCTCCAAAGGCCTTTCAATGCTCAATGACTCCTTCAATTCAACAAATATTATCTTCAATATTTCTCCTAATGGGTAGGTTGGGTCCCCAAGTCTTCTTAACCAACTGAGAAACAACCAAATCCCTCCTCTTGCGTGGATGTGAGAGATCCAAACTGGTGGTTTATCTCCCATGTGATAACCCCAAAAACCCTCCAATGTGGAAAGGACTTAATACTTAGGTTGGGGTAACAACCCCTTTGATTCTCCTTCAAAGATGGTTGTTTACCCTTCAGATATGTAAGTTAATCCCCATCAAACAACCACAAATTTTAATGCAATATGGGGTCAGACTTAGCTTGTATCACAGGTCAACCCCTCCGTTAGTTTGGAAATTTTCAAGACATAATGTAGGTCGTCCCTCCACTAAAATTCATCTTAAACAAGACCGGTTCGGTTCCAAAATTCCAACGCTCAAACTTAAACACACACACACACACACACACACACACAACCTTCAAATGTCATTTTGTTTCCATAGGGCTAGGTTGCTCTGTAATTTCGTTTTCTTCTCTGTGATTGTCTATTTCAGGCCCATGGTCTCAAATTTATCAACAAGGGTAATTTTTTAGGAGCTCCCATCATAACTCAGACATAAATCAGCCCACATTAGCATCATACATCTTCAGACCTGTCATCATTTAGTGTACCTTCCAAGCAACAATGAGAAAGGAGAATTATTCAAGGGGTTCTTTTGAATATAAGTGGTGTATTCCAAAATATTAGGTCGACACTAAAACCATTATTCTGACATCACAAATATATACATGCATCACATGCCATTCAATCTTTCAAACCCTCCTCTACAATTTCTCCTTAGTCTAGAATTTCCTTATTTGATATAATACCATATGTATTTGGTCTATTGTAGGGGATTCATAATACCTAAATGTGACACTCTTTTATGTGCCAAGAATAATAGTTTCAGTTTGGTCACTCTTAGGCATGCCACTAGAAAGAGTATAAGAAAAACCTGACCGCTTATTTTCTTTGAGAAATCCTGGTCATGACATAACTTCCTTATCCAAAAGGGCCTCATCTAGGTAGAAAAGTGTTGGGGTCGTGTGAAAAAGTGTTGGGGCAACGCCAATAGGTGGCACAAACATATTGTCCTAGTTCATGCTGAAATGAATGTTATGGGTATGTTGATTTGGAAAAGTCTGACATGGAATCCCCAACCACTAAGTAGCAGTAATGAGGTTGTTCTACCATTTTAGAAAGACATTATCATAGTCTGTGGCATTGGAAGTGCAAGCATGCCAGGCATCAAACAAATTGGCAAGGTGGTTGTTGAGAGAGGTGGACATAGAGAGTCCCACTAGTGGATTCCACTTCCACATTGCAAAAGAAACTAATACGTATCCATAAAGAAAATAGGTGGACCATTCATGGGCATCAACACAGGCCTACAACATTTTAGTGAGTAGGTACTAGCAACAGTTGAGTTGGTCACCTTATTTATAGAATTCCGCCATAGATATAGTATCGAGTGTGAATTCACCCCTCGAGTAATTCTTCATGACCTTTCCTACAATCAGGTAGCAGGCACATTAGACCTACTCATCATTTATGATATCAATGTTCGCTTCTCGACCTCCTCGACAGGTTCCATACTTGTCATACAAACTTATCTTTCCCTTCTTGCAGCCATGATTCCATAAACCCTGAAAGTCATCCTTTACATCCTGCCCCTCCATGGATAACCCAATAATCTTATGGATATATTCCACATGGATGGGGTAAGCTTGGTTTAGCCATAACGTACTGTTGTGCACACGACTAATGAGAAACTTGGTGCACCGTGCAACATCGCCAATGGTGCCAAACACCAACAAGTCATACAAATTCATCAACGTGGAGTTCCATATGGGGATGTATGATGCTTTCCACTCCCAATCTATCTCACCTGTCGATAGTGTCGAACAATCCATAAAGGTATGAAGAGCCATCTACAGAAATTGAGTGGCATATGTCAAATCAATGTCCAAATATTGAGCTTGCAGCTTGACTTTTCTGTGGAGATTTCTTATTACTTCAACCCATGGATCAATGAACTCCTCTAGAACAAAAACTTTTGGAACATCTCCCCAGTCAATAGTGTGAACCATCCTAGTATACCAACATCGGTAGACAAACAAGACTTGTGGACCGAGGCATGGGTGCGGGCTCACAAACTTCTCAGGGGGATCCATGACTAGCTATTCAAAAAACTTATCTAAAATACAATAAGATTTAGCAGTTGGGAAAAGTGTAGATTATAGACAATATCTAGGAGGTGTAGTGATGAGCATGCATTAAGAGATACAATGTGGAGATAACTCGACATTAACGTTGACATATCCATCGAACGTACCAAAATCCACTGGAGATTTGGGTAAGTAAGAGCATAAGTGGAAACACAACACAAAGATATCAGGGTGAATGGGAAAGTAATGGTCACACCAACGATCAACCAAAGAATTAGCGATAGTTGTTAATATTTAAATAAATTTGATTGGTGACGATAAGACAACAAGCATAAGGTATCAACGACATTTAATTAACAATGTGACAATTACAGGGAACAACTTTCAAAATTGGAAGCTAGTAAATGCACCAAGATTTGATTTAGACTTTTATTTAGACTTCCCCAAACAAAAAATTGATATTTGGGATGGATAAATTGACAGTGACAACTAAACTCTAGATTGAGTGCCAATGAGACATGTCACCCTTTTATTAACATAAAAGGAAAATAGAAAAACAACTGTAAATCCTGCCGACTAGACTCACTCCCAATGACAAGAGTGCGGGGAAACTTCATTTACTAAGCATAAAATTAGGGCTTCAGGTGTGTGCCATTCACCCATCCTAGATGAAGAATACCATCAAGTTGTATGATCCTGGAAGCTCTGGAGTCATGTATTTCCAAAACTATAAAGGGTCTGAGCCAATGCATATGTAGTTTCCTGGGATGCTTTTGGTACTTACTATCATATACCATGAATTTATCACAATGTGAAAACTTCTTATTCTTAATGTGCCTGTCATTCCAATCCTTCTATATATCCTTTTCCACAGTTTGATGAAAATATACTAATAATTGGACTTCCTCGAGTTCCATCAATTTTTCAACCATTTCTGCAACTAATTCATCATTTGTCATCTAAGTCATGTGCACAATGTATAAACTTGAAGTAATGAACTTGACGAGAACAACTACTTCTTTTCCATAAACCAATTGGAATGGAGTATACTTATGCAGTTTCTTTGTAGTATTCCTGTAAGATGATAATATAGTTGGAACTTTCTCATCCCAATCATCCTGACTTGTGCAACATACTTTAGTCAAGCCCCCAAGATCTTGTTGAATCCTTCCATTATTCCATTAGCTTGTTGATGGTATGGACTGCTCTTATGGTGTTGAATCAGAAAATCTCTTTTGAGGGTTGTGATAGTCTCACTGATAAAGTGGGATCCTTGATCACTGTTTAAATGTCGAGGACAATCAAACCTAATAATGATGTTTTAAAAAATAAACCATGTTGTTGTATCTATAGAGAAATCCCAAACAACTTCTGCTTCATCCCAACGAGTCAAGTAATAGGCTGTGGTAATAATTTATCTTTCCATTGAATTCTTAGCTAGTGGGTTAATGGGACCAATGAATTCCATCGCCCATTTCTCAAAATCCCTCAAGGCGTGAACCAAGTGTAGTGGAAACTCATCTTTGTGCGATGACTGACAAACCCACTGACATGCATCACACGTTTTGGCATAGTTTTTAGCATCCTTGAATATAGTTGGCCATCACAATCCTATGTGTAATATTTTTTGTGTTGTTGTATTGCCTCCTACTTGGCCTCCCACAACTCCACTATGACACTCCCACAAGATATCCAAGCTTTCATGATCAAGTACACATCATATGAGGATATTTTCCAGACCCAATTTGTACATCTAACCTACAATCATCTAATATTTTACAACACAAACCACTGGGTGTCTCTTTTGAGTTTCATACTAACCTTTAGGGAAGACACTTGAAAGCTTCAAATTTCTTCAACAATTTCTCCAATGGGGTAATTATTCTTGCATAATTCATGATAAATCTATTGTAGTATCTAGTGTGGCCCAACATTGACCGCAATTGTTTAGTAGTTGTAGGAGGGGGCATATTGAGGATGATCACAACTTTCGTAGGGTCCATTAATACTCCTTCCCTACATACTATATTCCCTAGAAGATTTCCAAATGGTTCAAAAAAAATACGCATCTTCAAGTTTAACAAAATTTGTAGTTGTCTGCAACGATCAAAAATTAACTATAGTAAACCTGTGTGCTCCTTTAATAGGTTGTACACAATCAAATCGTCCATATACACTTCAAGAAATTTATGAATGAAGTCGCGAAAATGCAACAATGATGATTCAAGAGAAAATAGTTGAGGCATTCTTTAGTCCAAAGGGAATAACATTATAAGAAAAAGAACCCCATTCTGTAGTGAAGTTAGTCTTTCTTTTATCCTCTTCTGCAATTCTAACATGATGATAACTTGAAAATCCATCTGTAAAAGAATAGGCTTCCTTGCTTGTTACTTGATCAATAAATTCATCACTAAAAGGGGTGGGAAAAGGGTCATGCACACACACTGAGTTCAAACTCCTGTAATCCACATAGAATATTATATCATTAGTGCCCTTCTTGCTCTAGATTACAATAGGACTTATCCAGTTGGCCTCATCTACAGGAAAAATCAGCCTGATAGATAACATTCTATCAATATCTTTCTTAACCTTCTCCGTTACTCGCGGATTGAGACAATAAGGTTTGTTTTTAACCGGTTTTATGTCAGGTTTTCAGTCAATCCCCATCTCACCTAAATCTCCCTTAATCCATAATTCCGAAAAATTCTTGGGGAAGAGGTCCTCGTACTCCTGCAATAGAGAATGTATCTATGTCATGGTATGTTCATCCCAATAGTCCCCTATGGATGCCATCTTAGGATTATCCCCAATCCCTATGTTTACTTTCTCCAACTTCATCGGCTTGAAATAACAGCTGTTGACATCATCATAGATAGTATCTTTAACATCTGTTGTTCTTGCCAATTCCTTGAGTGTTAAATTCTTAAGTTTCTCTAGGTCTTCGAGATTTTTCATATCTTTATCGATTTTACTACAAGACATGGACATTCATGCATGGGATGGATAAAGGATATGATGGAGTAGGTATTCGTGTTCAATACAAAATGTAGGGGGGTATGTGGGATTAAATTCATCAATAAATATAATCTTTTTTATTTGTTGCAGTACTAGAGTAATTTCAGGAGACTTACCAGAAATTGAGAAATCTTGGAAGAATTGATTTTGAAGTACCTCCCAGTAGGAATTTTGTCTTCGAGCCTCCTTGTGAACATACCAGGCCTTTGGAATAGTTCCTAAAGAGTGAAAGAATTGATTTGTCCACAGATAGGATGGAAGTTTCACAACTTTCCAAACTTTTAGACAATGCTCAATATGTGTAGTTGGATTGGAATGACCATCATATATCTCCAAGGATAACATCCGACTCTTATGTTTTTTTTCTTGTCCGAAACTTTTTAATTTTATAAATGGAAGAAAATGGTGTTGTATATCAAATTTGAATTCCTCCCACAAAGAGAGGGTTATTTTGTGAGTATCCCACCACCTAGATGGAGAAGATTTTAATGCAATATCAAGTACTAGAATTCTTTTCTTTGTCATAACCTTATCCTCTAGATCAACAAGAAAGTTGCATAAATATGAAGTGCCATCATAAACATGGCGTTCTCTAATATCTGTCCCAATCCACCTGGTTTCTCTAATAGTTGCACATGTTCTTGAAAAAATTTCATACCTTTCCTTCTGCCAATTACCAAAAGTTGCCTCTGAATCTTCACTTGTAGACTGAATGCTTCACCAACTTACTGATCCATCTGCAATGGGATTAATGTAATCTGCTCATTTTCCTCCAGTCATATTGTAGAGTTTATCTAGAGCATATTTTTCCATACTCTCATCTGTTGGATCATTATACCGTGTACCTTGATAAGGGTCTAGAGGTTGAGCTACTTTCATGTCGTTAGACTCAAAGGTCATAACTTCTTTCTTAAGATCTGTTATTGCATATTTCTCATAGGCCCAATCAATTCCCAATACAGATGGGTATAGATACCCCCCCCCCCCCATTATTTCTATGACCTCGAAGTCCACCAATGTTTTAATGCCATCCAAATCCACTTCAACGTTTTGTATCCTCCCAACAGGATAGATGCAATACTAATTCTCCATTCATGATTGAATAGGTGAATATAAGATCTTGAGCTTTCCCACTGCTTCCCAAGTCTTCTTTAGAAATACGTTGACATCAGAACCCAAATCTAACATAAAATACCTAATCTTATAGTCATTCGTGTGAGAATTTAGTCCAAATTCTCTTTCGAATCTCCTCTTTCTCCTCCATACCCTACTTTCGTTCCTCTCTAGAAGGTTAGCAACAATCAACTCTTCTAGGTCTGTGCCAACCCTTAAGGTCACATTGATTACGTTCCATAACTTCTTAGTGAGTTGTTCATCATCCAAAATGTCAAAGAAAATGGGGTGTTCGTGTAGCATCCAGCCTCCAAAGGCCCTTCAATGCTCGATGACTCCATAAATTCAAAAAATATGATCTTCAAGCTTTCTCCTCGTGGGTAGGTTGATTCTCCAAGTCTTCTTCACCAACCAAGCAACAGCCAAATCCCTCCTCTTGCGTGGATGTGAGGGCTCCAAACTGGCAGTGTATCTCCCATTTGATAACCCTAAAAACCTTCCAATGTGGAAAGGAATTGACAGTTAAGTTGGGGAAACAACCCCTTCATTCTCCTTCAAAGATGGTTGTTTACCCTTCAGATATGTAAGGTCAACCCCATCAAACAACCACAAATTTTAATGCAATGTGGGGTCGGCCTTAGCTTGTATCACAGGTCAACCCCTCCGTTAATTTGGAAAATTTCAAGACATAATGTAGGTCAGACCTCCATTAAAATTCATATTAAACAAGACTAGGTCAGCTCCAAAATTCCAATGCCCCCCCCCAACACACAACCTTCAAATATCATTTTACTTCCATAGATCTAGGTTGCTTTTTAATTTCGTTTTCTTCTCTGTAATTGTCTATTTCATGCCTATGGTCTCAAATTTATCAAAATGAGTACTTCTTTAGAATCTCCCATCATAAATCATCCAGAAATAAGCCCAGATTAGCATCATACATCTTAAGATCTGTCATCATTTAGTGTACCTCCAGAGTAGCATTGATAAAGGAAAACTATTCAATGGGTTCCTGTGAATATAAGTGGTGTATTCTAGAAGATTGGTTCAACACTAAAACCATTATTCTGACATCACAACTATATATATGCATCACATGCCATTCAATCCTTCAAACCCTCCTCTGCAATTTCTCCTCGGTCTTCAAGTTCATTAGTCAATATAATACCCTTTGTATTCGCTCGGTTGTAGGGGCTTCATACTACCTAACTGTGACACTCTTTTATGTTCCAAGAATATGAGTTTCAGCTTGGTCACTCTTAGACATGCCACTGGTAAGAGTTTATGTCATCATACTTGGACAAATGCAATCTAGAGCGCCATTGTCAACAAATACTTGCATATATATATCGTATCTTGTTGCAACAACTGTGCCTCCAACATAGGTTTTTGGACAGTTATGAATTCAAACTATAGATCTAAATTATGTTGCATCACCTCCTGTGGTTAAGCCAAGAGAAGCATAATTGAACCAATCACGATAAAGTGGAATTTTGATTATCATCATCAATTTCAGAACTAAGATGATGACTATACATCTCTTCCTCAACATTTCCTATAAATCTTTTACAAGTTTCCATCCGAGCATAAGGGCTTGTATTGCAATGTTTGTCACTTCTTGATTTGATGGATCCAACTCATATATCCAATCCCAATGTTATACCAATTTTGAGAAGCAAGGTTCACGACAACCATGAATTTATAACAATGGACTTGATCCCCAACATGTACCCAACAAAAGGTGGGTAACACATCCAACTTAGCAACATTCAGTGCATCATCATCATCATCCTTTTCCTCATGTTTCTCATCATGATCCTCAAGATCAGGTACTTTATCCAACTTATCATCATCATCAACTACATCATCATTCTTATGTTCGACATTATCAACATCAAGTTCCTTCTTACCGTCATCCACTATATGTTGCTGCAAATTATCGTCAAGAAACCCTGCACTCACAAATGTAACTGGTCTAGAATAAACACGAATATGAAAGAATTCAAACACATTATTTTCATATCCAAGGACAAATTTGTTCCTCTTGAACTATAACTCTTCCTAATGAAAAATAACTTTATCTTGATTCTTAAACCTGTCCTTATCCTTTTTATTGTCTTAATCCAATTCTTCATTTGTGTTTGTAGTGTCATCATTGAATGTCATTGTCTAATGATTCTCAATGCCCTTAAAGTCACTTTCAACAATAATTAATCCAAATAATAGATTATGTTGAAAAAGTGTGGGTTCGTAATGTTAACGGTGAAGAAGTTGCAATTAATCATTTAACAACTTGTTACGAGTTTGAAGTAGATCAATATTTTCATGCATGATGTGCATACATGTAACCACATGACTTAGTGAAGTTTTACCAATTTAAATAGTTGATCCTGGTGTAGTACTAATTAAATTCTGAATAGTAAACAATTCTATGATACTCGTCATCATGATCCAAAGAAGTTATTTAAGTGACAAAAACAATGTGACATTTCCAAGTGTCGCAAACAAAACCTCCAAGTGTAAGAAACAAAGTGTCACAATGACAAATAATGGAAAAATTGGGAATGTCACACACTTGTTCTCTGTATTCAATTTCGAGCTAGATCAAATTCAAATTCATTCTCAAAGTGGGACAAATGTGCAAAATTTTTGGACCATGGATACTTTATAAGGGCTTCTTGCAACTCCATCCTTAAAATGTGAGATACTTCATAGTTGTGAGCAAATTTTTCTTAAGTGGAAATGATCGTGTTCATGTGCTTGCCTTCTTCGTATTATTGTTATTGTTTATTTTATTCATGTTCTTTCCTTCTTTATATTGTTGCTTATATGAATGTACTTTCCTTTTTTGAATATTATGGTGTTATGTACATGTGATTAATTGATTATATACCAATATTTATTTCCAAAAAAAATAATACCACAAATATCCTAATACCCCTTAATAATATTTATTTCCAAAAAGGAATAATGCCGCAAATATCCTATTACCCCTTAATAAAGTTAAGGTAGGTTCAAGACTCAAAACAAAAATCAATTTTATTAAGGGATATTTTCCTCCATATAACTCATTTACAAGTTAACTACCTTTATAACTTAGTACAATTGTAAAAAAAATGATTGATATTATGATAATGTAAAACCTTATCATTTCTTATAAAATATGAAGCTTATAACTCCTCCCTTTAAGTGTAAAGAAAACTTACATGACATATATGCAACTCCTTAAAAATTTAATCCATTTTCTCAAAGATTTTAACACCAACCTCCCTTTTTCAAATATTTGTAAAATAATATGATCATATATGATTCCCCTAGTAAAAAATACAATTTTGAATTTTGAATTTTTCTCAAAGATTTGAACACTAACCTATTTTCGATTATTTGTAAAATCATATCATCTTATATGATTCGCCTATCAAAAATAAATTTTGAATTTTGAACAAGAGTGGTTCTTTTTCCTCCTTTTAACAAATTCATATTTTTATACCTCCTACCCATTTTCAACCAACTACCTTCTTAGGATAACTCACATTCAAGATAGTTCCATCAACGCGTTCAATAAAATATCAAAAATCTTATAAGGTATAAGCCAACATCGATCCTAGTTCTATTGTTGGGTTAACAATTTATGGCTTTGTTGAGTAGAGGCAGTGGCCCCTAATAATCGATTCACATGTCATCAACAGTCGCACACAACCTTGAGTGATGCTTGCTAGAACCATATGTGAACTCAATCTTCGTATCACATGCACAATTGTTAGTTCAATTGTTGTATAATCAATCACTATTTAAGATCAAAATTGAAATCTCATTGTTTTCATTGCCATTTACTTGTAAAACACCATCCAAGAATAAATCCATGAGCTGGTCAAATCCTCATAAAGTGTTGTCGACTACTTTGTTTGCATTAAACTGTATGTTAAGATTTTGGTCCATGTAATTCTTGAGATCTATGAGTTAGCTTGAGTTGCTTATGATGCCTATGCCTCTTAGAATAGGGAAAACATAATAAAAAACAAAGAGTGACTATGTCTTCATTGAAACTCTGGTAGCATGCTCACTATAGCAACACTAGTTCTTTCTATATCCCTGTTAACTCATATTTGTACCACTTCAATTATGATGTGATATAGATGGATATATCTTATTCAACCCAATCTCGCCACAAATATAAATTGACCCACTTAAGTACAATGAATTTGGTAGGCTCCCTCCTTTAGTTGGATTATTTAGTGTGCAACATACTTTCTCATCATATTTTAATCAATGAATCTATAGTAGTCTCCAGACACCTCTTTTTCAAATTCATTAGGAAGGTGGTATCTTACTAACACTAGATTTATTTTGATTATTTGACCATATATGCTCTGATACCAATTGAAAGACATATTGAAGAACAGGAGGACAAAGAATAGGAGAAAATGTACGAATCCAAAATCATTATTATCAATAGTATTCACATGATAGTACTATATATAGTACAAACCTCCAATAACCACTTTTAATGGTCCACATAACTAACTATAAGTTTCTTGGGATTATGAATATATCCTAAGATATGAACAAGTTGGTCGTAGGACTTAATGATTGGATAAAAATTGCTAACACTTTAGGATATCCCATAAGTCCTCTAATGAATATATTGTAAGATATGAATATGTTGGTCATATGACTTAATGATGAGAGAAAAATTGCTAACACTTTAGGATAGCTCAAAAGTCCGCCTCCCATTGTTGGTCGGAGTGGTCATGTCCCTTTCCTATTATTTCCTCTTTCTTTTTTCTTTTTCTTCATTTAGTTATTGCTAGCATGAATATATAAATTGGTCATTTTTTTGGTTACAATGCCCAATTCATTAGTTTGCATTCATCACTAACTATATCATTTGGGACAAAATACTTTTCAGCTATGTATTCTATTTTTGTACTTAGGTTTTTAGAAATTGTCTGAAACTTGTGACTGAGAGATTTCTTCTATGCAAGAAAGAATCTTCTCTCGTGGGATGTTTCTTTTTACTCCCACTTCCTTCTCTAGGTAAAGAGAGCATCATCATCATATCTACACTTGGTGCTTTGAGTGATCTTCTTCCATGAAGTTTGTTTAGTTTCTCTTGATAGTCTGGACATTCCAGATAACCGCTAGATTGGTTAACATCTTTCGTTTTTTCTATTTTCCTAGATTGTGGCGATTGAGCATAGGTGTGAGAAATTTCTTTATGGGATTTATGCAACTTAGGGGTTCTAAATGAGAGAGATCTCCAAGTCATCTGAATAGGGATGGGTTTTCTCATATTTTGTTGTATTAGGTTTTGCTAGATCATCTATTTTCAAAACCCATCATATTTATTCTCCCGCAAAGTAGGATATGATATACCTATCCAATCAAATGTTATTGGATGGGATTTTTTCCACCACATCATGTAGAAGTGAAGTGGTAAGAATTTTTTTTTGTAGAGGTGTGTTAAGAACCAAATATCAATATAGCATAGAAAAACCTCAGAATAAGTACTCAATGCCTTGAAAAAGAGAGAATTTCAAGTAATAAGCCTCTTCAAGTGGGAAACCTCCTTATACCCCACATAAATGTACAAATACAAGATGATTCCATATGAAAATGTCTCCTTGGTATATATAGGAGACTATGAGGTACACTTATAACTAATGGACTAAAGCCAACATAAATAAAATAACATTACTAATGTAATATGCCCCAATTAAGGGGTAATGAGCCACTATAAAGGGCTTAACATGCCCCTCCCCTTGATACAAGTGTTGTCCGCAATGATTGAGTAACTCTGGATGCTTCTGTATAAAAGTCTCATCTTCCCAAGTGGAATCTTCAGCCTGTAGTTTCCTCCATTCAACGAGATACTCTGAAATGGATCTATTCCTCAACTGATGAATTCATGTGTCAGTGATGGCTTCAGGCTCCAATATGATTTTTCCTTCCTTGTCAAGTTCTGGAAATATAGTTTGAACTAGGATCTCATCACCTATAACCTTCTTTAAGCATGAAACATGGAAAAATGGGTTTACTCGTGAAGATGCAGGCAAATCCAATTTGTATGCCATAGTACCAATATTTTGCAACACCTTATAAGGGCCATAATAATTTGGTTATAATTTATTATTCTTCTTGGCTTTCTTGAGGGACATTTGTTTGTATGGTTGTAGTCTTAAAACCACCCAATCCCCTACTTCAAAACTTCTTTCACTACGATGTTGATCTGCTTGTTGTTTCATGTGATTTTGTGCCATGGTCAAGTTGTCCTTTAAGATTTGGAGCACTTGTTGTTGATGCACGATGTGATCTTCCACTGCTTGAACCTTAGATTTTTATTTTAGAGAAGAAGTATGGAAGGAGGGTGGTATCCATAGAGTGCCATAAATGGTGTCATTTTTGCTGCAGTATGAAAGGAAGTGTTATACCACCATTCTGCCAAGGGTAACCATTTGAACCATTGTGTTTGTTTATCAGAGACAAAGCAATGAAGGTATCCTTCCAGACATTTGTTCACTATCTTTTCCATCAGATTGAGGATGACATGATGAGATATGAGCCAATTGAGTACCCAAACAAGAAAATAATTATGTCCAAAAATGTCAAGTGAAGATGGGATCTCTATCACTTGCAATAATCTTTGGGCTACCATGTAGCTTTTGAAGTATCTCCATGAATGCGGTGGCAACTGTATTGAATTTGAAGGGATGAGAGAGTGCACAAAAGTGTGTGTACTTGGTGAGTCTATCAACAATCACCATGATGTCACTCTTTCCTTCAAACTTTGGTAACCCTATTATGAAATCCAAGGAAACCTCCTCCTAGCAATGACTCGGGATGGCTAATGGTTGTAAAAGACCTGCGGTCTTAATTGTTTCCACCTTATTTTGTTGGCAAATCAAACATTCTGCGACAAACCTTTGAACATCAGTTTTAAGGCCATCCCAAAAAAATTCCTTCTTGACCCTATGGTAGGTTTTCAAAAATCCCGAGTGCCCTCCTACTGGAGAGGTGTGCAATTCCAATAGTACTTTTTGTTTGATTTTGGAGTTCTTACATAAATATAAGCGACCTTTGTACCATAGTGAATCATTTTTCCATGTAAATGTATCTGATGCACTGGAATCCTGCTGCAACCTTTGAATGAGAGTCCACACTTTTTCGTTATTCTTCCATTCATCCCTTGCTTCTATTATCCAATCACGTTGGATGATCGAGATAGCACAGAGAAAGGCCTCAACATCTTCATCCTTTCTTGAGAGTGCATCTGCCACAAAATTTTTCTTCCCTTTTTTATAGACAATTTCAAAATCATAACCCAATATCTTGGTCACCCATTTTTGTTGTTCTTCTGAAGATAGTCTTTGTTCCGAGAAGTATTTAGGTAAGGCCTCAATATCATGATCTGTTTTGACCTTGAAGTGCCTACCTATTAGGTAAGGACGCCATTTCTTCAATGCATGTAGTATTGCTATCATTTCCTTCTCATAAATGGGTTTGTGTAAGTTCTTTTCCTTGAGTGGTCGACTTTCAAAATCCACGGGCCTTCCTTCTTGCATTAGGATAGCACCAATTCCATTTCCCGAGGCATCACATTCCACAATAAAAGTTTTTGTGAAGTCTGGAGTGGTCAAGACAGGAGCTTTGCACATCACCTCTTTAAGTTGTTGAAAAGCTTTAGTTGCCTCTGGAGTCCATGAAAATGAATCCTTCTTAGTTAGTGTCGTTAAAGGTGTTGCTATTCTTGCATTAGGATAGCACCAATTCCATTTCCTGAGGCATCACATTCCACAATAAAGGTTTTTGTGAAGTCTAGAGTGGTCAAGATAGGAGCATTGCACATCACCTCTTTAAGTTGTTCAAAATATTTAGTTGCCTCTGGAGCCCATGAAAATGCATCCTTCTTAGTTACTATCATTAAAGGTGTTTCTATTCTTCCATAGTGTTGAAAAAACTTGTGGTAGTAACCTTTCAAACCCAAAAATCCTCTAAAATTCTTCAATGTTTTGGGAATCGGCTAGTCCATCATGGCCTTAATCTTGTTAAGGTCTACCTTGACACCCTCATGAGATACAATATGACCCAAATACTCTACCTCATTCACCCCAAAGAAACATTTGGATGGTTTGGCATATAGTTGTTGCTCCTTTAGTAGTTGTAGCACCTTGTCAACATGTCGCACATGATCCTCCCAAGACTTGCTATA
>ML803969.1:58046-89943 GCA_009831015.1 Picea engelmannii | reverse complement strand
CAAGACTTGCTATAGATTAGTATATCATAAAAAAATACTAACACAAATTTTCGAAGGAAGGGCTTGAAAATGGAATTCATCAACCCTTGGAATGTGAAAGGTGCATTTGTAAGGCCAAAAGGCATGACCAAAAATTCATAATGTCCTTCATGAGTTCATTCTTCTTCCTTCATTCTAATATGATGATACCCTGAACGAAGATCCAACTTTGTGAAATATATTGCTCCATGTAGTTCATCTAACAATTCATCAATGATGGGAATGGGAAACTTATCTTTAATAGTGATCTTGTTGAGCTCTCTATAATCTAGACACATACGCCATGAGCCATCTTTCTTGAATACCATCACCATCGGTGCAGAGTAAGAACTTTGGCTAGGTCTAATAATGCTAGCCTCTAACATTTCTTCAGCCATGTACTCAATTTCACTCTTTTGGGCATAAGGGTATATGTATGGTCTAATGTTAGGAGGAACACTCCGAGGAATTAGGTGAATATCATGATCATAATTTCGAGTGGGTGGGAGACATTGGGAATATCTTCAAATACTTTGGAATGCTTATCAATGATCCCTTGGAGATCTAGGGGAATATATGGCTTAGATGTTTGAACATATAGTGAGCATAGTTGTGAAATTACACCTTGATGCCCCTTTTTCAATAATTTTGTCATGTCATTGGAGCTTATCACCTTACTGAGTTTCCTTGTGATACCTCTTAACTCGATTTGTTTTCCTTCCAATGAAAATTTCATGAAAAGTTCTTGAAAATTAAAAGTCATTGTTCCTAATGATTGTAAGCATTGGATTCCTAGCACGACATCAACACCACTCATGGGTATATAAATCATTGGACTATTCATTACATATTCCCCCATAGTAAGATTGATCTTATTGAATTTTCCTGAGCAATTGATAGTTCCTCCATCTACAATCATTACTTGAAACTCTGGTGTTGGATATACAAAGCAATTGAGAGCTTTGGCTAATTTATAGTGAATGAAATTATGAGTACTACCAGAGTCAATTAGGACTATTACCTTTTTCCTTTTGATATATTATTCTATCTTAAGGGTTTGAGGAGTGATAATTCCAGCCAATGCATTACACGATATCGTGGGAGTCAACTCTTCAGAAGAAATCGCATCTACATTTTCATCTTGAGATGGTTCTTGTTCTTGTTCTTCTTCCTCTTCACAATCTATGTAGAATAATTTATTATCACCACACTCATGTCCCTTATTGTACTTGTTGTCACAATTAAAGCATAAATCTTTTGTTTTTCTTTCCTCCAATTGTTGAGGTGTCAACCTGGTAAGTTGAGGTGTTTTAGAAGAAGGAACATTATTCTCTTGATAGATGTTAGGAGTGGTACTTCTAGTAGCCATCGCCATATTTTTACTTTCAACATTTTTTTCCACCCTAAATGCATTCTCCAATGATTTGGATCCCAATGACGAACCTCATGTTGAATGTTATCTCTTAAATTTCCTATGAATACATAAATAAAGTGCTCATCTGGAATATCTGTTACCTTTATATTCAATCTTTGGAAGTTCTCAATGTGCTCTGTAACTTAACCCTTTTTCTTGAGATTTATCAATTGGCTAAATAAGGTATTTCTCCTTGTATCCTCATAGTGTGCTATCATTTCTTCCGTGAAAATTTTCGAAGTGGCAAGTGATTTGCGAGAACAAACCCATCGATACCACACAAATTGATTGGGTTCTAAATATAAAGAAGCAATCCGTACCTTTTGTGTATGTGGCACATTATGTAGATCAAATAATTGCTCCATCTGAAGTATCCAAGTGTTTGGGTCCTTGCCATCAAACTTTCTCATATCGATCTTAGGAAAGTGGTTGGTCTTCACCCCAAAGTTAGAGTTTCTCCATTCTTGATTCATATTCCTTGTGTCCTCATCATGAATTTCATGGGATACATTTTCACTTTCAAGTGTTCTCTCTATTAGGATTTTTTTCAATCCTTCCATGATCTCCCCTTTTAAACCATCCATCTTAGTATTTATTTCCTCCAACTTAGCTTCTGTTGAATCCATAATCTCTTGTAGTTCATCTTTTCTTACCGTCTTCTTTTGTAAATCATTTATGTCCCTACGTATTTCTTCACCTTAATCAAGAGTCCAAGTAGGATTGTCTGGAGGCTTATTTGGTGTAGAAGTTCCCTTTTTTGGTGGCATGTTGGCCAAGTATCACTTTAAACCTTGATTTTGAGGTGGTTCTGCTAGACAATCTTTCTTTTATTGTATATCCAAAATTTCAGACCTTCTGGGTATGAAATTTTATTTTTTGTAGTTCTTTGATATTTCTTCTCTGCAATTCCATAGGTCTGTTCGAAATTGGATGTGTCAAGTAGAATTTATGGTAACTTCCCCACAACTTGCTGATTTTTGGCCTTTCAAGGAGATATCACTTGTATAACATGCCTTACACAAAATAATTGGTATACAATTATGAAACTTGTATCATAAATACTACAGACTGTCCACTATCCAATGCAACTGGTATCACTCAAATTGGATACTCGAGGAAGAAGTTATTATTGTTTTACCCATAACACCTGCTTGAAAATAGTCAATAGGACTAGTCAAATACCCTATATTCTACAGGGTGTATCTACAAATGTAAGATGACCCATAAGTTGAATTTTTTTTTCACAGATAAATTAATAATTCTTATGAATATTCTCCACATTTCAGTGTCTGAAACGTTACAAAAAAGTTTTTATATGAAAATTCTACGATGACTCAATTCTGCGATGATTCCAAAACCCTATCTTACACAGGATGTATCTCCTAAAGTATAAGGCCTCATGAGCTTAAATTTTAACCCAGCGTACCTTGATTTGTCTACTAAATATCCTCCAAAGGGTTCCTTCTGAAACGTCGTAGAAAACAAGTTATAGTGAAAATTTCAAGGTGTCTAAGATGTAGCAGCGAAACCCCAAGACCTTAAGCTCTGATACCATATGTTAAGAACCAAATATCAATATAGCATAGAAAAACCTCAGAATAAGTACTGAACACCTTGAAAAATAAATAATTTCATGTAATAAGCCTCTTCGAGGGGGAAACCTCCTTATACCCCACATAAATGTCCAAATACAAGATGATTCCAAATGAAAATGTCTCCTTGGTATATATAGGAGACTAGGAGGTACAATTACAACTAATGGACTAAAGTTGACATAAACAAAATAACAGTAATAATGTAATATGCCCCAATTAAGGGGTAATGAGCCACTATTTAGGGCTTAACAAGGGGGTAATGTGACAATGAAAAATTGCACAATGGCCATACATTTGAGTTGGATTATTCTATAATGGAAGTTCATATCAAATCCTACTGGAAGAATATAGGATTTAAAGACATCATATATATAGGGATCATCTAAGTTGGTTGCATATTTTTGATAAACAGTAGCAAATGCAGGTCCATCTAACAAGGGATCTTGGAATCCTCCAATAAGAGCATCAAAAATTAATTTTGTGTGATGTGTGTCTATCACACAATAGGGAGAAGAAACTGGAAGATATGGTCTAACTAAGGGATTCATGCCACACTTAATAGCTCCAAAATGTGCATGAAGATATCCTTCTTTTTAATCCCAAATAAATATATTTTTGTCAAACATATTCATATGGATAGCCTCGTCATCAGAGGTAAAGGGGATGTTTAGAGAGTGAACTTTGACGATCTTCATAGATATTTCTTGAAGATTATCTAGGATAATAAAGTACGACAAGAAGAGATCAAAGATATATCTGAAAATTAGATGTTGTATCTCATGTTTTAACATATACAATTGTTTTAAAGGAGGCAACAACTAAAATTGATGCTAGGCTAGATCTGTCGAATAAGACATTTTTTAAAATCCATGAAATTCATAAATCTCTTAAAAAGGGAAGAAGAAATACTGCAGTCATAGAAGACTTTGCAAAAAGGGGAATTACTAAAATTCATCAAGGACACAAAAGGAATAAATCCCTAGATATGTTGGATGTTAATGATCCTTGACCAGTTTAGGATTTTGATGCATCCCAAGATGAAACTCAAATGGATTTAGAATATTTTCAAAGTGAGGTTTTCAGTAATGAAAAAGTGGCCTAAAGCTTTAAAAACACTAGATAAAGAAGCATATCTCCAAATTATGTCTATCAAGAATGAACTTGACAATGATGGAGATATTCATATGGCCTAAAATGATATTCCTTATTCATATCAAGTAAAAGGTGCTAGTATTTCATCCATTGGAATGAATGGACTCAACAAAGTAGTTAGATCAATGACAAGCCATCTTGTAATAAACATAGGATGCCAAAAACCAAAAGAATTGGAGGATTATTTCCAATTACTTGAAAATTAGGTTATAGCAAAAAGCGCCTCAAATGATACAACGATTGTCAGATATGTAGCTATCCTTACCACTTCTTGTTTCATATGTCTAGCATGGGATTGGTGGAGATGGTTGCTAATAGAAACCAAGGGAGCGATTTTAAACTCTCCTACTATTGACTTTAATCTCATAATATCTCTAAGTAATCAATTTTATGGATTTGGACTTGGAATAGATTATGACCATTTGGATTCTTTATTCATGAGCCAAATATTAGGTCATTTAGCATATCATAAGCAATATTATTGTTATATTCTAAGAACATTGTTTGGAAAAAAGAGTAAACAAGGATTTTAAATGCTTTGAGAATATGTTTATTCCTTATTTGTGCAGATATTTTGAAGAAATTCATGAATGGGGATATGGTGCATTTAACAGAGAACATCAATCCTCTAAATGATAGTGCAAGAAGAAAGAAAAGGGAAAGTATCATACTTCCAAATCTAGATGGGCTCCTGATAAAAAGAAATATTCTAAGATCTATCATCTTGAGCAATGTCACAAAGTTCCATATTTGAAGAAACACATAACCCCTTCAAAAAAGGTAGTCTGCTACAATTTCCAAAAGCATGAGCATTGGCCAAATGAATGTCCACACAAAAAGAAAAAGTCCAGATTGGCAGCCTTGTTTACATAATATATCAAACCACAATGGTAGGATCTATGTTTTTGTTCTCCTTCAGATTGCCTAGAAGGAGAAATTCTTTGTCTTGACTCTTCATAATTCTCTGCCATTGATTCCATGACTAATTTTGATTCAGAATTTAGTGACTCGGGGTAGAATTTAGTGATTAGTGACGCCATGGTGTCCATTTTTGAGTAATTTTGTCATGTTGTTATAGCTTATCACTTTAGAGGGTTTCCCTTGGATACCTCTAATCTCAATTTCCTTTCCTTTTGAGGAAAATCTCATGAAAAGATCTTGAAAATTAAAGGCCATTGTTCCCAATGATTTTAACCATTGGACCCCTAGTACAACATCATCACCACCCATTTGGATGAAAATCATGAGCCTATCCAATTAATACTCCCCCATATTGAACTTAATCCTATGGCACTTCCCAGAACAATTTATGGTACCTCCATATGCAATCATTACTTGGAACTTTCGTGTTGGATATATAAAATTGAGATCTTTTGCTAGTTTGCAATTGATGAAGTTATGGGTACTACCAGAATCAATCAATATTGTTACCTTTTTCTTTTTGATGTATCCTTCTATATTGAGGGTTTGTGGAGTACTGATGCCTACCAATGCATGACAATATATTGTTGGAGTAGTCTCTTCTAGCTCTAGATCTTGTGATGGTTCCAATTTTTGGTCTTATTCCTCTTCATTGTCTATGTAGAATATTTTCTTCTCATTGCATTTATGCCCCTTACTGTACTTTTTGTCAAAATTGAAACATAGTCCATTTTCTCTTATGTCTTCCATTTGATGAGGTGTCAGCCTTTTTGGTTGAGGTATAATTGTCTTATGACCCCCAACATGATCTATGTTGTATGCTCTAGTGGTAGATTTGTGTCTAGCCTTATTTTTGGCTTGAATATGACAAGGATCTTGCATGGCTTCCATAATATTTGTAGGATGTCTTGAGAAAAGCTCATGTTTGATGTCTTGTTTTAATCCACCCATGTAATCTTCCATCAATTTTTGATCACTTATGTCATCCATCCTTGTGGCCAATACTTGAAATTTTGAATTATAATCTTCAATATCCCCTAAGTTTTTTATTCTTGTCAATTGAATGAAGTAGTCTTATTCCCACACTTTCCCATAGTGTGCTTCTAAGTCTTTTGTAAATAAACCCCAAGTATAATGATAAAAAGATGTTAGAAAAACAGGATCGCGGAGCAATAAAATAAAACAAATGCAGAAACAAAACACAGAAGACACACAATACAAGAGAGACACAAATTTACGTGGTTCACCCAGTGTGGGCTACGTCCACCAGAGAAACTGCCAGGTCCTTCCTTTATTATTATCCAGCAAATGAAGGGATACAACCTACAACAAAACCCACTATAACTTCCTCTTATTTCTCTCACAGTCTCCTCTCTCAGAATACAATATTCAACATCATCCATAGCCGCAATACATTTCCCTCATAAAAGAGGGTTGCCTTCTAGGGAAGAAAACCCTAACATAATCTCTATCGTTAGATCTGCGACCTTATAATGAACGGTCCAGATTTACAATGAAATTACAATATACTTTTACAAGGCAATTTTTGCTTCGGGGGCTTCGCCCCCGAACCCCCGCTGGGGGGCCGCTTGCCCCCAGTTAGGGGGATATCCCCCCCGGACCCCACAGAGGGGGTACCCCCCCTCTGTACTCCCCCGCGTGGAAGAGTGTACATACTTCTGGGGTGTAAATACTTCATGGGGTATAAACACGGCTGAAAGCAAGGACCTCTGAATCAGGAAGATAATCAGGCTCCACAACCAACAAAAGAGGGCTACCTTTTCACTATCCATTGGTACCATTGATATGGTGTTTTTTCAAAGTTCAAAGTTGATATGTGAATCCTTTTCTTATCATCCTTAATATTATATAGTTCAAAATATGTCTCCATCTGTTTCACCTAAGTAAAGACTTATGTTCCATCAAACTTATATAATTCAATCTTGGGAAAGTTGAATTTAGGACCTCCACCATAATTAACTCCAATATTAGAGTTTGATTCACTAGTTAAAAATTGATTATTATCGACAATTTGTTCAACACGAATATTACCTTCATTTTCATGAGTTCCTTGCATTTTGATATCTCCTTTAGAGAGTCTCTCATCTAGAGCTTGAAAGATCATGTAAGACATGGAATTTTGCATTTTCTTCATGGAATTTTGTATTTCTTCTTTATTTCCATCCATCTTCATTTCCATTTCTTGAATTTTTCTTTGTGAGTTTACCCAATTATTAGACTTGTCACTCAACTCATTAAGTTGTTCCTCCAATTTGGACAGCTTGTTATGTGTGTCCTCATTTTCTTCTAAAGTCATAGATGAGAATTTTGGAGGTTTAATTGGTGTTGTCATGTTTTTGGGACCCATATGGAATAATAATAATAATAATCCTCTATTATATCTTTATCACAATTTTTGAATCACTAGAAACAAATCTTCCAATAAAAAGTTATGCCAATAGTAAGTTATGTACCTTTCAAACCCTTAATTTGGAGTTTGTCCTCCTGGATGACCTTCCTTATGATGTAATTCTAAAATTTTGGCCCTTACAAGCTTGGAATTTTGTCCTGTAGTACTCTGATATGTCCTCTCTTCAATTCCATAAGTCTGAACAAAATTGAATGTTCCAAGTGGAATTTAGGGTAACTTCCCCACACCTTGCTGATTTTTGGCCTTTCCAGGAGAGAGAAATTGTACAGCGTGCCACCCACACAATATTTGATATCTGATTCTAAAAATTGTACCATAAATACTATAGAACTTTTTGTTTCCAATCAAACTAGTCTCACTAAATTTGGATCCTCTGTGAAGAAAATGTGACGATTTTACCCAAAACACATGTTTGAGACTAATTAGATACCCTATCTTCCATAGGGTATATCTCCGAAATTATGATGAACCAAAAGCTGAAATTTGTATCACATATACCTTGATATACCCTTTAAACAACATCCAAGTTTCATGGTCTGAATCATCCCAAATTTTTTTTTATAGCAAAACTTATAATATGACTTGCTTGGAGAAGAAAAATCTGAGGATCAATGAGCTATGATACCAAATGTTATGATTCAACACCTTAAAAAATGATTAAAAGTCAATGATTATAGTCCACTTCGAGGGGGAAACCTCCTTTTACAATATATCCAATTCAAAATATAATATGATATGAGATAAGATGATCCTACGACTAGCTCTCCTTGGTATATATATAGGAGACAAAGGGTACAATTATAAAGAAATGGTGTGATGAAGGGGTTCAGAGCCTACACACAACTATAACACAAGACATGAAATAATTCAATAGGGGGATTAATAAGGGGTTTTATACATAATATGGGATTTGTCTAGGGATTAACACATTGGAGAAATGCCTTAATGGGGATATGGTGCATTTAATAGAGCACATCAATCCTCTATATGATATTGCAAGAAGAAAGAAAAGGGAAAGTATCATACTTTCAAATCTAGATGTGTTCATGATACAATAAATATTCTAAGATGTATCAACTGAAGCAACGCCAAAAAATTTCCTATTTGAAGAAACACATAACCCCTTCAAAAAAGGTAGTCTACTACAATTTCCAAAAGTATGAGCATTGGGCAAATGAGTGTCCACACAAAAAGAAAAATCAGAGGTTGTCAGCCTTATTTACAGAAGATCTCAAACCATAATGGTAGGATCTATGTTTATGTTCTACTTCAAACTACTCAGAAGGATAAATCCACTATATGGACCCTTCAAAATTCTCTAACATTGATTCCATGACTAATTTTGATTCATAATTTAGTGACTCGGGGTATAATACTCCACCCGATCCACTAAATTGGGGGGTAGATAGCCAACCTCAATATGATTTATGCTTGATGACCATTAAATATCTATAATCAAGACTTGCATAAATTGAAAAAGCACTTGAATAAACACAGATCTGGCAATATGTGATCAAACAAGAGCTCAAACAAGAAAGATATGTTTTACTCAAAAGACTAGCTAGGCCTCCAGTAATAAAAGAACATAAGAAGTTTCTACATCTTTCTTACAAATCCAATTCTAATTACTACTCTCATATTGAGCTCTATACACAACATATTGATAGTCATAAATACAAACAACAATTTAGGCAAGACAAAGAGGCAATGTTGTTGATGCAAATAAGAGAAAAATAGATCATAATAAGATTAGGATTCATGAATAGACAAAATCAAAGAATTGAAAGGAGTTCTTAAAATTGTCAGGATAGAAGCTTATAACTCATTAGATGAGGAATATTTAAATCTTCTTTTAAAAATAGAATAGATTCCACCTTCTAGAATAGGATACAAGAAGAAGATATAAATACAAGAAGAAGAAACACCGACCAAACAAGAACCAGAAAGAACCGAATCACCCCCAGAACTCCAAGTTTTCATAGGTATGAAGTTCTTTATTAAAGTATGGTTTAGTCCTACTAAACATGCTCCTTATCCACTAGACTCTTTCTTAGATTATGGTTGTCAATTAATTTTTTTAATAAGGAAAGCAATCCCTGAATATTATTGGCATTAGACTTCTCAATGTGGAATATCCATAGATGGTTCATCTATCGAATATTTGGAGAAACAAAAGATTTTCCTCTCCAAATAAATAATAAATCATTCAAACAATCATTTCATGGATTGGATAGTATTAGATATGACTATATCTAGGTGTTAGTTTCATGCAACTAATATCTCCTTTTACCTTGGATCCAAAATAGAAGGTAAAGAAGATGTACATAAATGATCATGTTATAAATACTTCTTTGTATATTGAAGGTGCTCATAAAACTAAATATGCATAGAGAAGGAAATATGTACAACCACCTATCTCTGCATTAGAATTGAATAAAATGGAAAGAATTGCTTGTTTTTCTTTGTCCCATCAGGAAGTCTTAAATCCTATAAAAGTAAGACTTATGAAATATTGCACTTTTGATTCTCTTAATGCCTTCAAGAATACATAGAGCTATTTTATATCTCTCCCACACGATCCTTTGACAAAAATATCTCCACAAAAGGCCTTTACTGCTCATATGTGCCCCTCTGAGATTGAGAATTTACAAGAAGAAATTCAAGACCTTCTGAAAAAAGGATTGATAGAACCTTCAAAAAGTGCATGGGCATGTAGAGGGTTTTATGTGAATAAACACTCTGAACAAAAGAGAGGAAAAATGAGACTGGTAGTGAATTATAATTCTCTCAACAAAGCTTTAAATCCTATTAGGTACCCTATGCCAAATAAGGCATCATTACTTTAGAGAATAAAAGGTAAAACGATTTTAAGTAAATTTGATCTCAAATTTGGTTTCTACCAAATAGGGATCATACTAAAATATCACCACAAAACAACTTTTGTGATTCCACATGGCTACTATCAATGGAAAGTGATGCCATTTGGATTGAAAAATTCCCTTGGGAATTACAAAATAGAATGGAAGACCCATTAAGAGAGTATTCATGGTTGATCATCTATATATATATGATATTTTGGCCTGGTCAAGAAATCTCTAGGAACATTTGAAACATTTGCAGAAATTCTATGAAATTGTTTTCGAGCATGGGTTAGTTTTGTCCGCCTCAAAAACAGAATTTAGGAAAATAGAAATAGAATTTATTGGATTTAAGATTAGTAAAGGATAGATCTTGATGGAAGAACACATTTTAAAGAACTTTAATCAATTTCCATACATTATCTAAAAAACAAACCAGTTGCAGATATTTTTGGGAAGTCTGAACTATGTCAAACCATTTTATAAAGGGTACCTTGAGGCTATTTTTGTATTGCAGCACATGCTAACGAAGTCACCACCACCATGGACTACTACTATGACTAAAACAATCAAAAGGATTATAGAAAAAGTAAAAAAACTTCCTTCTTTGACACTCCCTTCTGAACAAGGTTTGTATATTATTGAAATAGATGCTTCTAATCATGCATGGGGAGGAGTATTAATAGAGAAAATTGAAGGTAGGGAAGATATTTGTGGGTATGCCTTTAGATCCTTCACACGTGTCATGAACTTAATTATGCACCAAGCCATAAGGAATTACTTGTTGTCAAAAAATTGATTCAACATTTCAAGTTGTATCTTAAGCCTGTTAAATTCTTGTTTAGAACAAATTTGAAAATCTTGCCAGACATGCTTAAATCTAAAAAAGTATTAACAAATAGCTATACTAGAATACAAAAGTGGGATTTTTGGTTGGAAAATTTTGGTTTTTATGTTGAATATAAGCCTGAATACTTGAACTGACTTGTTCGCATGCTAACTAGAGAAGCAGATCAACCAGTTTTAAAAATAATGTCTGCTAGAGAATCCAGTAGATGAAAAGCTCCATCAACACCCCAGGAGTTTGCAAAAGAATCCTTAAAGAAAGCACAAAATTCCATTGAAGAATGTGGATCAAGAAGAGCTGAGATCCTCTTAGTAATAGGAGAACAACAACAACAACTAGCTCTCACTCTCACAATAGAAGCTATTGACATGCACATGGATAAGGTTCTTATTGAAGAAATAAAAGAATGGCCATTGAAAATCATGATTTTAGAGAAATGGGCTAGAACTTCTTATTTTCGTCTTAATTAAGTTGAAGAAATAATAAATAGAGGAAGGGTCGGTAGTTGGATTGAATATGGTAAATATGGCCTATGTTACTGTAACATAGGAATCCATTATTTATCATGGGAGTCCTATGTTCTTATCCAATAATGCAACAATATTCCTACCACCCTCCCAGAAATATGCATGTGATGACGAATTAATCAATCACTTGTTTCATATCTCTCATTTATGGATGGACAAAACCAACCATAATCATTCATCAGGTTCTCCCCTACAAAAATTAGGGATTCCACTTGGATTTTCTACGTACATTCTTCTTCAACAATGAAATGAAATGAAGCTCGCTTTCTTTTCCAAAGAAAAAGGTAAAATTGTGATATGTGCAAATGCCATAAATCTTGTTTAACATACATGGACAGGATGGACAAAATTATTATTGGATAAATTCTTCCCAAGGAAATATCAGACCTAGCGGAAATTAGATTTCACTGTGCACCTCCAAGTTGATATGGAAGAAGCTTCTAAAAAATACCTTTGGTTTAATTTTGTCTTGAAAGCTATAGGCATAAAGATAGAGGAACTTAGACCATCACATTCTGAATTTGTTGTTAAATTTGTTAAAAATGATGGTAAGTTCTTAGGTTTCATTGACCAAGAATTTGAATATAATTGATCCAGGTGGATATTGGTGGCCACCCACCTATTCCAACTGGCTCCTCTTATTCATTTTTAGCTCAGCATGTTCTTCTGTACTTCTTTGTAATTTTGGGTTCTACACTTTTGGGGTTGTTTGAAGCCCTACACATCTTCCAGGTGGATACTGGTGGCCTCCCACCTAATCCATCTAGCTTATTTTGTATGTTTTCATGTCAACACATCTTGTTGTACTTCCAGGGCCGTTTTGGATCCCTAAACAGTGATTTTTTGGCTCACCACAGTCAAACCATAGACAAAATCAGAGATTGACAACGTAATGTGTGGTTCTCTGAAATACCTTTCCAACGGGCTATCACGTGCCTAGAACAGAGGGCATATGAAAATGTTACGACCCCAGAATGTTGAGGTACCAACTTACCCATAGGGGCGCACATGAATTTTGGTGTTTCACCTCCTAGGGTTAGGTTTTTGGATGTCTAGGGTTTTGGCATTCATGAGTAATATCAAAAAGGCCTCTGGAGCCTCATTGTAATTCATTCTACTCAGACGAATGCACTTAGTAGCCACATTTGTTCTTAGAGATAACTACCACCATTCAAGCAAGTGTTCCATTTCTGTTGTTTTACAGTTTCAACCTGTTTCATTTATTCAATAGAAGATATTGTTCACTGTATATTTGTGTTGTTCTTCATATCTTTGTGTTTATTGTATTCAGTCTGTTAATAAGTTCATTCCGCTCCTAAATTTGGATCAGTGGTATCAGAGAAGTCTGATCTTCATTTATTTTTCTTTGTGCATGTCCCTGACAAGATCTGGGTACAAGAAGTTGGGACTCGAACCAATCAAGTCGTTGCAAGATCGGTGACGTTGAGCCTGACAACAACCCATGGGGGACAAAAATAAAGATGATGGAGCAGGAGATCCTATCAAAATGTTGCTTAAGGAATCCCTCGTGCAAAAAAGGAATGAAATGATGGACAACTTTGCACATATCCTTCGACGACTACCCATAGGAGAAGCATCTTCATCAAGTGGCCATGCAACCCCCTTCAAGGTACATGTAAATTTTTATATTCCATTATTTGAAGGACTGATAGATGTGGATGTTGTAGATAAATGGTTGAATCTACTCGAAGGGTATTTTTCGGTCCACAATTTTTTTGACAGGGAAAATATTACTTTTGCACTCCTCAATGTCGTCCCCCATGTTAAGGACTGGAGGGATACTTACTCTGAGAAAACGACCATAGAGGAATCTACAATATTTTTGGTTGCCCCTATATGGGATTCCTTTTGAGATTCCATTAAAGAACAATACTACCTTGTTGGAAGCTACGAGAACCAGTACATTAGATGGACCACCATGTGTTAAGAAAGGGACCAGACAATACCAGATTTCAAAAATATTTTCCATGTCGTGCGCACCAAATTGTGTATCAAAGACTCTGAGCGACAGCTGGTGCTCAAATACTGCAGTTGTTTGCATAGATACATTCAAACATAAATTGAGTTTATGGACATCACCTCATTGGGTACGAATTATAGATACGATGTCAACATCGAGCAGAAATTTAAGCAAAAGAGGCGAGAGTTTGGATCTGCAAACTTGTCACAACTAAAGGAGGGAAAAAATGGCCCTAACCCACACATCAAGGGACAAAGGAAAGATGGCCACTCTCATGAAAACCAGTCGAAGACACAACACAACAAGGGCAATGAGAAGATGAAGAAGGACATGGGAAAATGGTGTGAGTACCATAAAATCCCTTGGCACAACACTGAAGAATGTTGCTCGAAGCAGTCACTTGTACTCGAGCTGAAGGCTTCCGATTTAAAGGTTGATTCTAATTTTGAATAAAATCTTGAAGGAGGGAAGTAGATTATCGATGTTGAGCCCAGTGCCATTGTCACTACCACCAAATTTCAGACAAGCAAACCCGAAGAACCAGAGGAAGGGGAACGCCTCTTTCACTCATAGATATGGGTAAAGGGGGCTCCACTTCATTTCATTTTTGATAGAGACAGTCAGAAGAACCTAATTTTAGAAGAGGTCGTCAAGCAGCTTGACTTGCCAACAACACCACACCTACAACCCTACACTATTGGTTGGCTTCTCCAAGGAAGAGATCTTCGTGTTAGCCAACAATGTTGTCTACCCTACGACATCAAGCCTTTCAAAGATGAGGTATTGTGTGATATTGCTCCCCTTGAAGTTTGTGATGTTATTTTAGGACAACCATATTTGTGGAAGCATCATGTTGTGTATGAGTCTAGACCTTGTAGTGTTATTATTACTTTGGGTAGACAATTGTATAGGATACCAAAGGTAGCCCCGCATACCACTATTTCTTTAATCTCTACTAAGAAATGTAGTAAGGTCATTTCACAGACCAAAAAGTTCATCTTGTTTGTGATCCAGGATCATAGTAAGAAAAAGGTCTTTGCCACATCCGTGGCCACTACACAGAGCCTCTCTTTGAAGTAGAAGCAAGTGGATGGGATCGTGGAATAATACAGAGACATCTTCTCCTCACCCACTGGGGTACCAACGCACTGTCAAGTCAAGCATCCAATTGATATGACCCCCGATGCACCTATACCTAATGGACCAGTCTATCGTCGCTCACTGATGGAAACTGACGAAATCAGGCGTTAGATCCAAGAACTTCTTCAAAAGGGGCACATCAAACCCAAATCCTCCCCTTACGGAAGCTTTATTGTATTGGTGCAGAAGAAGGATGAGACTTGGAGACTATGCATTGATTATAGAGCCTTAAACAAAATCACCATCAGGAACCGATATCCAATTCTCATGATTGATGACCTTCTTGACCAACTCAAGGGGGAAAATTTCTTCAGCAAGATTGACCTAAAGTATGGTTGCCACTAGGTTCCCATTGAACCAACTGATGTATGGAAGACAACCTTCAAATCTAAAGAAGGTCTCTTTGAATGGTTGGTCATGTCCTTTGGCTTAACAAATGCACCAACCACTTTCACGAGGTTGATGGATGATGTATTGAGACCCTTCACCAACTCTTTTGTGGTGGTATATTTGGATGAAATCCTCATCTTCAACAGAACTTGGGAGGAGTACATGCATCATATTCAACAGGTTTTGAGCACTCTGCGACAATACAAGCTATATTCCAACTTGGAAAAATTCTCTTTTAGCATGGATAGGGTCCAATGCTTGGGATACATTGTTGATGAGCATGGGGTACATGTTGATCTAGCTAATATCCAAGTCATCCATGATTGTCCCACCCTGACCACACTAACCGAGCTTCAGATCTTCTTGGGACTGGCCAACTTCTATAGACAATTCATGTTGGGATTCTCCCATATTGAATGGGCCCTCAAATAGGTGACCAAGGGTGGTGGTAGAGCAAAGTTCGTGTGGGGGAAGTAACAATAACGAGTGTTCAATGATATGAATCATCGCTTGTGCTAAGCTCTAGTACTCTCCTTTCCTGATATGCAACAACCGTTCAAGATTGAGACTGATGCATATGACTATGCTGTAGGCACAGTTCTCACTCAACACAGTCATCCGATAGCATACCATAGTAAGACACTCTCAGATACTGTCCAGAAATACCCCACCTATGAAAAGGAAATGTATTCCATTGTACAATCTTGTCGTCAATGGAAACATTACATTCTGGGAAAGGAGAGATCATCCACACTAATCACAAGCCTCTCCAGTTCATATAGACATAGAGGAAATTGCAGAATGACCGCCATCAAAAGTGGTCCACCTAACTATAACAGTTCCATCTCAACATCAAGTATAAGACACGGATATCAAATCGTGTCACTAGCTGCCTCAATCGACCTCTCGTGGCTACACTCACCACTGTGTTCCGTTCCTATGAACATGAGGCATCTAAATGGCCCCGACTTTATCAGCAAGATCTGAACTTTGCCACCACCTATTACCTCTTGGGTACAGGCACGACTGTCACCGATTTTCACATTTAGGATGAAATATTATGCCATCTAGGCCATCTATGTGTTCCTACAAGAGAGCGTGCAAATCTAATTTGGGAAGCCCACTACAGTCGGATGGAAATACATTTTGGCATGGAGAAAACTGTGGTCGTTCTTCAAACACATATTTATTGGCCAAAAATTCAACAGGACGTCAGCAAGTATATCAGATCTTTCACTTCTTGTGTCATTGCTAAGCCAACCATCAAGAAGCAAAGCTTATATACCCCTCTTCCTACTCTCGAGAAGCCTTGGGAATCCATCTCAATGGATTACATGTCTGGCCTTTCGTTCACCAAGTAAGGCAATGACTGCGAATTTTTGGTCGTTGATCGGTTTTCGAAGATGGCCATCCTCATAGTCTGTAAGAAGAATATCACAGCTGTCAATACTATCAAGCTCTTCTTCGAACGAGTCTGGGTCCATTTTGGGATACCACAGACCATCATCTTCGATCGAAACATCAGGTTCCTCAACACATTTTGGTCGAGTCTTTGGTCATTGTTGGACACCAAGCTCACTAAATCCACTACTTTCCACCCACAAACAGACGAACAAACATAGGTCGTCAATCAGATTATTGTGCACATCCTGCACATGTACAACTCTAAGAATCCACGTACATGGGATGAGAGTCTCCCCTATGTTCAACATAGTTACAACATGGCTCTCCATAGCTCCATCGACAATAGCCCATTTCAGGTGAGGTTGGGATTCCAACCCTTGGGTCCCATTGATGTTGCACTACCTCTTGCCACCACACAGAAAAATTCTTTCCATGTTCAGTCTGAGACAGACAAAGACACCAAATTCATTGAGTGGATTCAGCACATCTGCCAACAGGTCCAGAAGATTTTTCATAAATACAATGCTAAGTACAAGTAGCACCATGATCAACATAGGGTACCACACTAATTTCAGGTTGGAGACAAAGTCTAGTTACATTTGCAGAAGGAGCGTCTCACAGGGCCCCATCAGAAGCTTCGCCCACTTCTCTATGGGCCTTTCACTATCACCAAGGTTGTGGGTAGTAATGATTTTGAGCTCAACACTCCACCCTTCCTTGGCCTACACCCAGTGTTCAATGTGGACCTCCTTCGGCCATATTTTCCACCATTATTGGACACCTAAGAGATTGCAAAACAACTAACACCAACAGATCTCAACCCTGACTGCATGGAACAAACATCCATTGATAAGATAGTGGACACACAGGTCAAGGGCACTCATCAACATAGGATCCAACTTTATCTGGTTTTCAAGGCAAGGCAACTCCTACACTAAGGCAAGTGGGTCACCCAGGGCCAAATCCAGTAGAAGTTTCCTCACCTAATGGGGGAACTCAACGCAATGGATACCATTGATTCGTAAGGGGGGAGGATTGATCCAGCTGGATATTGGTGGCCACCCACCTATTCCAACTCGATCCTCTTGTTCGTTTTTAGTTCAACACGTTATTTTGTACTTGTTTGTAATTGAGGGTTCTACACTTCTGGGGTTGTTTGAAGCCCTACACATCTTCCAAGTGGATATTGGTGGCCTCCCACCTAATCCAACTGGATTATTTTGTATGTTTTCATGTCAACACATCTTGTTGTACTTATAGGGTCATTTTAGAGCCCTAAACAATGTTTTTTTGGCTCGCCATAGTCAAATTGTAGACAGAGTCAGAGTTTGATGGTGTAATGTGTATTTCTCTAAAATACCTTTCCAACGGGCTATCACACGCCTAAAACGGAGGTCGTATGCAAAAATTATGACCCCAGGAAGTTGAGGTACCAACTTACCCATAGGGGGGCACATGACTTTTGGCGTTTCACCTCCTAGGGTTAGGTTTTTGGATGTCTAGGGTTTTTTCATTCATGGGTAATATAAAAAAGGCCTCTGGAGCCTCATTGTAATTCATTCTGCTTGTACAGATGCGTGTATCAACCACATCTCTTCTCAGAGATAGTTACCACCATTCAAGCAAGTGTTTCAGTTCTACAGTTTTACAATTTCAACCTATTTCATTTATTCAATAGAAGATATTGTTCACTAGATATATGTGTTGTTATTCATATCTCTGTGTTTATTGTATTCAGTCTGTTAATTAGTTCAGTCCGCTCCTAAATCCGGATCAATAATATAAAAATCAGATCCATGTTTCAAATCAACTTCTGCCACAAAGGTGGGCATCCATATATGAAAGGATCTGATGTGGATTGGTGTTTCGACAACAATCTATTTCCATTGCCTGATTTTATTGAAGATTCATAGGATCTGTATGACAACAATGTGTCCTAGACTGAGGAAGAGCTCCACAACTTAGAGAATCAGATGGAGGCATGGTAATTGATATGGAAGCATCGTGGGCCTTTCTTTTGTACTTTGTCAGCCATATATCTATTGTATATATTCCTTTAAATATTTTTTGTACCATATATCTGTCCGATAAGATTTTGTTTCGTGGGTAGCATAATACTCCACTATGTAAGGATATGACAAGACGATATTATTCATTCCATGGTTAATGTGATACTCCATTGCGTAATGTATGTTTGTTAGTAGTATGTCATATTTGGGTCTCCATGTGTCCCCTAGACCACTAAAGGGATGAGATAACATGCATTGTCTCACATGCTTCGAATCTAGTCCTTGGATTATGTCAACATTTTTTAAAGTTTTGTCAGTCAATCAGTGGTGTCCTAGATTCCTTATAATTGAATGCTTTTAACCTACACTCATAAGTTTATTGTCACCAACTATTAGATTCTTGAGCTATAAAATAAGGTTCTTGCTCTCATTTCTATCATCGATTAGTGAAGTGTTGAGAGATAGAGTATGCTCTCACCTTCGGAATTTACACAATCTAAGGTGATCAGAAATTGATCTCGCTCCGTAAAGAAGTTTGAGAGAATCTAGTCAATTTGTATTCTCTCCCTTCACACCTGCGGGTTATCTTAGGTGACCAAAAGCATTTCTACGATTAAGAAAGAGTTTATATATTTCATGAGTCGATAAGCTTTAAAGCTAGTGTATGGAGTTTGTATAAAGTAAGAAGATTGGCGGTAAGTTGGTAATTAAGTATAACAATGATTTATATCTATAGTAGTTTAGGTTTATTAGTCTGTGCCATAGCTTGCTTCTTGGTCCAATTGAGTTTGATTTTATTAATATTAAATTAAATTTTTATATAATTGTTTAATTTTTTTATAAATTTCAATTATTAATTTATTTTTTTAAATATATTCTATAATTCTAATATCAAACAATTTTTTTGTATGGGTTGTAGTTTTTTATTTGATAAAATAATCCTATTGGAATAATAAATAATAAAAATAATTAATCTGCTAAAATTTAACATTAGTATTTAGTTTTTAAAATTAATTTCTATTTATTTATTTAAATGATTAACAACAAAACAATATCATATTTTTTATTTGAATACAATGCTAATGTTAAACTAAGTTATGACTAAAGTCTAATGGACTTAATTGGATTTGCAAGATCTTAATTAGTCATATAGATATTATCATTTGAGATCAATAACTTCTCTTGATATATATTATTAATATGTTGATATATATTATCAGTCCCTGCCGAAGGCGTAGAGGGACTATAGCGATCGATAATTCGTTGACTTCATATTAGTTTGTCCTTTGACTATAAATTTTTGCATAATCTCTATTGTTCGAACTAGAGGACTAAAAACATTTTTTTTATATAATAAAAAAAAACTCTTATATGTCATGATCTCATTGGAGAATAGATTCGAAGTCTTATTGCCAGCTTTTCTATTCCCAATGTTTTAAATGTTAACATATCCAAAGTTTTGATCATGTACAGTCTTTTTGAATTCATTTATTTATTTTTATTTAAATGTTTAGATATCCAAAGTTTTGAGCATCGACAGTCAGTTTTATTATTAGTCCCTGCCAAAGGCGTAGAGGGACTATAGCGATTGATAATTCGTTGACTTCATATTAGTTTGTCCTTTGACTATAAATTTTTGGATACTCTCTATTGTTTGAACTATTATTATTATTTTTATTATTAAGTACTTAAAGAGGCATTTTTATTATTAAGTATGTAAACAGGCCTGACACACTGCATTCTTTCTTAAATGTTTCCATAGCACGAGGCCCTTAAACAATACTGACATCCTTAAATGTTTAATTAACAGTCCTGATAGCCTTAAATGCTTACTTAACATGCTTGGTAGCCTTAAATGTTTACTTAATAGGCTTGTCACAATACATTTTCCTCCGATTTTTGGATATAATCTTGTCTACAGTGAATTTGGGAAATATTGTTCTCCACCGACATCATTGGTTCATTGGTTGTTGCTTGCTCGTTGGTTCACTAGATGTTGCTTATTGTTGTTTGCTTCAACTTTGCAAAGTTGAGTTGTTGTAGCTACAGTTGGACCTCTTGGTGCTTTCTCACTCGTTTGTTGTTTGTTGCTTACTCTTGTTTGCTTCAACTTTTCAATCTTGAAGTCCCACACCCATAGTTCGACCTGTTGCACTTTGTAGGGTTGAAATATTGCGCCCTTGTTTGCTTCAACTTTGCAAGGTTGGTGTCCTGCATATGGAATTAGACCTGTTGTTGCAGTTTGCAAAGTTGAGATTTTGCACCCGCAATTGGAACTACACTCCTGTCGTTCCCCATTCACGAGTAAGTTTCAGTACCATGGTTTCATTCCTATTTGTTGTTTCTTGTTTACTATTTTCAGTTTGCAGGTAAGAATTTTCAATACTAGGAAGTGCTGGAAACCAAAATAACTGTAAGAAAAAACTAGAAATAATACCTAAGTGGAAATTCTCTTACAGAACATCCTTATATGTGACTATTGGGATCAAAAAAATAGGAATTTATTGCTATCCCCGAAAAATGTTGAACAAGAAAGCTTGTCTCCTTTGCAGGTTAATGTTGAATACAAAACCCACCTCTGTCACAACCATAATGACATATAAAAAAGGAAATGGGATGTTCTCCTCATCCTTCTATTCACGAAACCATACGTTTAGTGCATTTTTCAAGTTGTCCCCTTATAATCACATATTCCCACATTCATGTCTTGGACATCATAGCATAGCTCTTTGGAAAATGGAAATGCAAAGGGATTTGCCAAAAGAATTTAGATTTTTCATTGCAGAGAAAGCATCTATGAGGACCTTTCCATCCCTTCTTTCTAGGTTATGACAGGGAAATATTTTATTCTCTGAAGAAAAACCATATATAGTTGTTTATATACTAGACTTTGGGTCTTCCAAAGAATTTTCCATCATCATTTTCAAATCTGGACCTCGTCTTGTGAAAATGATTCTTTGTAACCTGAATGGATAGTTCACTGATCTGTCTCAGAATGAGTTTCCTAGTGCCCAATTTTAGAATATCTTCTTCATCTTGTAAGATAATTGAAAGATCTTAAAATATCTTCTTCATCTTGTAAGATAATTGAAAACTTAAGAAGTTGTGCTATGTGTTGGTTCTGTTCTTGTGGTAAAAGTCCATAATGCCTAGTTCTTCAACTTTTGTTTATCCCACAGACCATCTATGTGAGTTTTCTGAGTGGGAGACATCAACAAGTCGTTTCAGATCTGTTTGGCGTTGATTTATGAAGAGTGGGGATGTAAATAAATGATGAATAGGAATGTAAAGTTATATACAATGGCTACCGAAATGCTTATAAGATGCACACCTAAAATAAGTTCAAAAATTATATATCTTAAATACTCAGTCTTTGTACAGAGTAAATTTATAGTGTTGTGTAAATTGAATTATCTCTTCTATATGGTTCAATGCTCACTATAACTTTGTTTGTTTTTCATATGCTATAGAAACCACAAAGCATTTAATTTGAAATGAAGAAGGTTGAAGGATACATAGAAGAATTGGTATGCAGTTCCGAACTTATAGTTTTCTTTTTTCATTTTTTCTATTTGCATATTATATAAACATCGCTAAGAAACATCTTGAAAATCACAACTTAAAGGATGAAGCAAGTAATAGATGTTGAATGTTATCAAATAGATACAGACTCCATTGTACATGACAACATCAACCGGGTATTACATAACAATGGGATTTTTAGATTAGATGCATTGTCGTATGTTGTGGGAGTTTGCCTCTTCAATGAATTTCAAGTTCTATTGCATTTCCGTTATTCCTTGATCGAGTTGCGCAATGGATTGATAGATCATTTCTTGGCTTGTTTAGAAAATGGAAATGTTGAGGTATTAGAGTCATATCATTATGATTTGGCATCTAATTTTCTTTGCCAATTGCATGGAATACATGATGTCAGTACACATTTTTCAAAGATGTGGTTGTTTGCATCTGCAACTCTACTTGCACATGAGAGGGGAATTTGGGGAGATATATTTTGTATATGGTGGCTAGCCAAGTGGTTGAATATATAAATTGGAATTTGGTCATTAACAAGAAAAATAAGATATCTATTATTCAACAAAACTGCATCAAGGGATTCATATTGCATCTTGTTCCATGATGCCAATCCTCTAAGTGGTCATTATGAACCACTAATCTGTAAAAAATTATCCATATGCAATCTTGGAGGACCTGATATTTATTTTTCCCTCACTTGCAAAGACCTTCAATTGCATTGGAAACAAATTATGCATCATATGCACTCCCATGGATTGCACATAGCAACAATTATTACGTCTACTTATGGAGATAGTCTGTTCAATGCAATTTTCTATTTGATAGCATCAGAGTTTGATGTGCACTCACTGTTCCTTTACACTGTGAAATCCTTTTTCAATGCAATTATAGGTGGCATTCAACAAGCGTTTAACTACTTGCATCAACACCTTTTACCATATCTCATAGAAAGTATGTTGATAGTTGGAAGTTGGCAACAATACCTTGTAAACATGGAAATGTCATATGAGAAAGGAAATGTAGAGGGTGGCACATTCTATTTACAATGGATATCTATCATATTCAAAGTAAATATTAAGGTCTAGCCAACCCTTTCAGATGGTACTGTCCATTCCTACTATATTGATTCAAACTACGATCGAACAATTGACATCATATTGTCGAAAACAGATACACCACACATCATAGAAATTTGCAAGGCCTAAGAAGCCCTGAAGATCAGTGAGCGTGGTTGGGGCTGGCCAATCACGAATGACTTGGATCTTGGATGGATCAACATGCACACCATGCCAATCAACAATGTATCCTAGGTACTAGACCCTGTCCATGCCGAAGAAGCATTTTTCAAAGTTGGCATATAGCTTTTGTTGTCGCAGAGTGTGCAAAACCTGTTGAATATGTTGCAAGTGTTCTCCCCAAATCTTGCTATAGATGAGTATTTCATCTAGATACACCACCACAAAATAATTAGTGAAAGGTCGTGGGATATCATTCATCAGCCTCATGAAAGTTGTTGGGGAATTCGTCAAATCAAAGGGCATGACCAACTATTAAAAAAGAACTTATTTTGACTTGAAGGAAGTTTTCCATATATATGTATGTTCTATTGGGACCTGATGGTATCCATACTTTAGATCAATCTTACTGAAGTATTTCCCCCCCATTAGTTGATCAAGGAGATCATTGATTCGAGGAATCGTGTACCGGTTCGTGACTGTGATTTGTTTTAGTGAGCGGTAACCAATGCAGAGTTTCCAAGTCACATCTTTATTCTGCACCAACATGATTGAAATTCCACAAGGTGATGAGCTGGGTCGGATGTGCCCCTTGTGGAGTATTTCTTGGATCTGACACTTGATCTCCTCATTTTCTAGCAAAGAGAAACGATAGACTGGCCCATTTGGTAGCAGTGCACTGGGGGTTAGATCAATGGGATGCTTGACTTGAGAATGCATAGGTACTCCAGTATGCGATGAGAAGATGTCTTTGCATTCTTCCACAAACTTATCCACTTGCTTCTGTTGTGTGGAGAGTTCGGTCATGAAGGCCATGGATGTGGCTACAAACTTTCGCTCACTCTGAGATAGAATCACGAAGAATACAAGCTTCCCAATATGAGAAATGACCTTCTTAGATTGATTGCTAGAGATCAATGAAACAGCACTAGGTGGGACTACCTCAGGTATCCTGTACTATTTCATTTTCAAAGTAATAATAAAATTGTAGTAGGGCCTAAACTCATATACAACATTACATTTCCATAAATAAGGTTGGCCCAAAATAACATCACAAACTTCAAGGGGAGAAACATCACACAATACTTGATCTTTGAATGGCTTGATGTCATACGACATATGACAATGTTGGTTGATGCAAAGATCATTTCCTTGACGGAGCCATCCGATGGTGTAGGGATGCGGGTGTGGTTTTATCGATAGGGATAGATGCTTGATGACCTCTACTGAGATGAGGTTCTTTTGGATACCGCTATCAATGATGAAGTGCAGTGGAGTGCCTTTCACCCACATATGTGAATGAAAGAGGCGCTCACCTTCCTCTGGCTCATCAAGTTCACCGGGATGGATCTTGATGGTAGCAATGGTGGCACTGGGTTCCACATCAATGATTTGTCTCCCCTTGTTTGGTTCTAACTCAGAGTCAGAACTCACATCTGATTCAGAGGCTTTTACTTCAGCCACTAATGATTGCTTTGAGCATCAATCAACAGTGTTATTCCAGGGGCTCTTATGGAAGTTGCACCTCTTCCCGGTATATTTATTCATCTTCCCATTGTCCTTCTTTTCTTGTGGCCTGGACTGGTTGTCATGAGGTTTCCCATATTTTATATTCCATTTGTTCTATGGGTTAGGGCTTCCCTTTCCCTACTTCTACTATGAGATGATCCTAGACCCAAACTATCGCGTCTTTTTTTTAAGTTTCTGCTTGATTTTGACGGTATATCGATAGGCTGCACCCAAGGACGAGATGTCCAAAAACTCCATTTTTGTCTGGATGTATCTATGTAGACCATTTTGGTACTTGATCACCAGATGTCGCTTAGAATATTTGATACCCATCTTGGTGCCAAGGAATGGAAGACATTGGTGAACTATGGGACTGTTTGGTCTCTTTCTTGTCCTAGTGTGGTCCATCTTGTATACAAGTCGTCATAACTTCCAATATGGTAGTATTGTTCCTTAATAGCATCCATGAAGGAATACCAAGTGGGTGCAACTGCAAATAATGTGGATCCTTCTGTTTCATTTTTCTCACAAAAAGTCTCCCACCAATCTTTGACATGGGGGGCGTCCTTGAGGGACGCAAACATAATATTTTCTCTATCGGAAAAGTTGTGGACAGAAAAATACCCTTCTGGAAGGTTTAACCATTTATTTATGGCATCCACATCTATTTGACCTTAAAATATATGAATATCAAAATTGATCTGTACCTTGAAGGGGGTGTCACTTCCGCTTGATGTGGATGTGTCTCTTGTCGACAATTGTCAAAGGATTTGTGCGAAGCTGTCCATCATTTCATTCATCCATCAATCAAGGGCTTCCTCGAGAATTTTTTTGAAAGGATATCCTATCCCGCCACCTTTCTTTTCGCCTACCATGGGCGATTTATTGGGTGTGTGAGAGTATTTTTCCTCAATAGAAACAAGCTCAAGACCCAACTCTCTATACCCTAACCGCGTCATGGACATTCATTAAAAAATGACAAAGAGCAGACTGCGCTAATACCACTAATCCAGATTTATGAGCGGAATGAAATGAAACCATAGATTTATAATGTTAACACAGAGACACAATGAACAATAACAAGGAAATAATAAAAATTGACTTCTATTACATAATAAATATGTTGAAAAGTGTAAAATGCAGATTGAAAACAAGCTTGTTAGAATGGTGGCAGCTTATCTATGAGAATAGATGTGACGGCTACGCTCATTCACAAGAAGATTAGTACAATGAGGATTTGAAGGAATTTTTAAAATAAATATGAATTCCAAAACTCTATACATCCAAAAACCTAACCTAGGAGATGAAGTGCCAAAAGTCATGTGGGCCTCGTTGGGGTAAGTTAGTACATTAACTTCTAGGGGTCGTAACTTTTGCATATGAGCTCTGTTTAGGGTGCACGATATCTCGTTAGAAAGGTATTGATGAGGATATTCATTTAGGGGACTCAAGTAAAATATTTGGCTATAATTGAGGTTCCCAATCATGAAAAAACATCGTTTAGGCCCTCAAACATGCCTTAGAAGTTAAAAACTGCTAAAAATAGTAAATTGCCAAAATTTCCAGAAAACTTTTTTGAGCCAGTCGGAAAAGGTGGGTGGCCACCGATATCCACTTGGATCAATCATTACATAAAACCAACTACACCCTAAAATAAGATTATATTCTAAAGGAGAGTCGATTACTTCAACTTCAATTGAAACAATGTTTCCACCTAACTCGATAGGAAAGGCAATGACGATTCCATGAGGACTAAAAGCATGATCATTAAATTATTTCAACACAATAGATGATGGAATAATATCTGGAGAACCCAAGACTCTCCAAAAATACATTGACATAATATAGGTAGAGGCTCCTTCATTAAAAACACACCAAAATATGTTTGTGTCACACGAAGATACTTGGATATGGAAAGAAATCTAGTGGGGAAGCCTACGACTAGATCAATCAAGGTCAAATGTAATAATATGAGTGTCTAAGGGACCACTTCACATATTGTGGTCAACAATTCTTTGTACTACATTGGGTAGCTCTAAAGGACCTCAAGGGAAGACATATCACATAGTGCTTGAGTTGGATCTTCAACAATACTATAATTGTGAGCAACATAGGCATTTGGGTTATGAGTAAACCTTTGTAAGACACCTTTGGGTGGGGGGGGGGGTGAAGCACTATATTAATATATTTATTCTCTATATATATAGAGTCACCTGGTTAGGACGAGAAAAATCCTTATCAGTAGGACCACTCTCATAATTATCATAACTGCAAGCTCTTGTGTGTATATGAACATCATGTTTACACATATAATTATTGCAATTATGGTATTTCCCTGTGGCACGGGATTGCCTTGTGTACCCCATTGTGGAGGTGCAATATTCATTGCAATCATTTTCTCCCACTATAGGGAAAAGTATTCGTTAATATGTGTTGGGCTCCCCGATGAGCTAAGTATCGATGAATCTCATCCTATCGAGGACACTTATGAGTAGGATGATCTTCGATTAAAATCTTGTAAAGAAATTTCATTTTATTTGGATTATTAGTGCCTCCCACGTTAGCACTAGGATCGAGGACAACCCCTTTATCATAAGTAGAACTCTTCGTTTTATTCTTTTTCTTACCTCCAGGTTGTTTAGTTTTCTCAAATTTGTTGATTGTACCAAATGATTATTGGAGGTTTGGCTAGGGATTGAAGCATTTTTCCATGTTGACTCAAACACAAGTGGATTATGAGATATGGTTGTTTGTCCGATTTGACCTACTTATTGGCCAATTGAAGAATGGGAAATAGAACCAGTCACACCATCAACATGTGGGCTTGGGGTAGTTTTAGGAGGATCTTTTGATAACCAAGGAGAATGTGGAATATCTAGTTGTTGAGAGCATAACATAAATTGCTCTTTGGTTATGGATCCAAACATTGTGACATATTTAACAATATTAGGAAATAAATAATTGACATACCAATATACTAGGAATTTTTCTGGAATTTTGGCTTTAATGAGCCTACACCATCGCCTCCATTCATGGATATGATTGAAAAAATGAGTGGTGGTACTCTAATGTAATGATGTAAATAGTTTTTTTATGATTTCATAATGGATAGGAAGTTGAAATTGGGTTAACAAGGCCTTCTCTAAAGATGAAAAATAATGAAATGAAGTGCTTTGCAGCTCAATGTACCACTTAGCGGTGATCTCAGTCAGGGTGCAATCTAACACTATTCTCCACCAATAAGTTGGATGAACACCCATAATGATCAATATTGGGTCATTATATTATTTTTCATCTATCTTGATGCTTTCAAAGTGGAAAAAATTGGAGGAATCATCCTGCACGGTCATTTTAACGGCAAGTCCTAGCTTGGAAAATTGAGGTTTGAAACCTTTTGGAGCCATTTTGAGGCATATAATGCCATTTTTTGGTGCAAAATGGTTAGAAGGTCCTAAAATTTGTATACACACTGAGATCTTTCCAACACTGTGAGAATCACCCTAATCAGAGTATGTATGTGAAAGTTATGCCTCCCACAAGTTGACCTAGCCTGTTGATCACCATTGTAAAAGAGGAGAGGATGTTGCGTCATCCCCCGTTACTCATGCATATGGGGTTAGACACATATGTAAATTCGATAAGATTCTAGAAGGTCCTAAACCTTATCACAATTGAGGGTTGAAGTCAAAACCCTACCCCTAGATGGCTATCGGGTTATGTTAAATACCAGGATGCTAGGAGGAGAAGGGGTTCCATTTGATGCTATTATATTTTGTTCCATAGCAAAGCATAACAACTGGGAGTAGGAAAATTAGAGAGAATAATAGAGTGAGTTAATTTTCTATAGCATCCTAACATGCCACAAGTCTTGGGTGACTCCATAGAGAGTGTCATCTCCTTTGTACTTGCATTATTTTGTTACTAGAGAAAAGAGAGCATAGCAAAGTCACCTTCTAGCTAGGTTTTCTCCCATAAGGATTTCCTAGAGAAAACATGTGTGTTATTTTGTAGATGGTGTGTGAATTTATTTTACTATTCTCTATTTTTGACATTTTATCTATTTCATGAATAAGCAGAAAATTATAACTAAAGATTTTTGAATCTAAAGGAATTTAACCTTCATATTATAGATTTCAGTTTTATTTGTCAGATATGTTGTGATGAACTGTTCCAATGGAATATCCATGACAGTTTATAGATAATATAAGTGGAAATTCATGACATGGGTAGAAGGATATTCTCTGGACTTCCCGTTAAACTTGGTATTTCTAATGGAAATTTAGTAGGTATAACTAGCCATGATGGATGATGTTATATGGGGTCGTTCATCATACAAGATAAGTTTAGTAAGTTAAAGGTAGCCAAGAATGGAAATCAGGTGTTGGAAAATGTATTATGGTGAATAAAAGATGGGAAGTTTGGACTAATGGAAATCATAGATTGACCCACACCATTGTCCCTAGGACCAATGGTATCATTGGTTACAAGGCCAACCCCATGATGAAAATTAAAACCCATAGGAAAACTTATGTTAGGTGTTTCCACACTACCTATAGGTATACTAGAAATAGGTGGGAATCCACTACCAATATTGTAACTAAGGGTTTGCAATCCATTGAATATGAAATTTGGATGTAGGAAATAATGTAGTCAAAGTGGGCATGCTAAAGATAGGCATACCCAAAGGAGTAGTATATTTTTGAACCAGATGGGTCCCCCAAATAAGGGTACTCAATGTTTGAGGCATAGAAATGAGAGTGAATATCCCACTAATTGGTGGTATGGAGGTGCCAAAGGTGACTCCTCCTGACACATTAGGGGAAGAAAGAATAGTTACTCCGACACTAAATGACCCACTAACAATGCACATCATATGTGAACTTTGTAAAAAGGTAAAAGGATCACCTAAAGGAGGTTCACCCATATTGATTATCAAAAGGTATAAAGGCTCAATCGAAGGGGGCTTGAAATGAATTGGAAGATTTTCATTGGTGACTTTAATCTCCAATTTTTCAACCTACTTTGAATTTGAGGAATGGGATTCTACAACTGTGTGTGTGTCATCCAATGTGGATAGTCACTGCTTGATGGCCAATGATTCCTCTATCTAAGGAGGAAACCTTCACTATTTGTGAGAATGGTGAGTAGGTGGGTCATCCATTATGAAATATGTGTTTGAATGAAATAAAAATCAAACTAAGTCCAACTAGACATAATTCAACACAAAGCACACCCTAAAAATATAAATTCTCCAACAAACAAACAACTGATAGTCAAAAGGGGCCTTCCAAAGACCAACATAGGATTATCAAGGCCTAGGACCGATTAGAAAACATTTGAGAGAAAATGACGATAGCCTTCACACAACAATCACCCAAGGTGCAAGTACCCTCGTGAAGATGGGCACCCTTCAAGGGAGAGGAAATGGAGATTTTGCATCTATCTTAGGTACAACAAGCACTTCACACTTGCATTCATTTGTGTGATACACTATAAAAAGAAACTACATAACATAATCACTTCATAATCGATAGTCGAGGGGAACAATCATAAGTAAAGTCTATGCATATGGGTAGGGAATACAATATTAAGTCCTCAACCCAAAGAACTAGAGTAAAGTGGAATCACCCCAAAGACTTGCCACTTCAATCCAAATGCCCTAGAAATGTGATAGCACAACAAACAAGTGAAAATGGCATATATTCTGCAATTGCTTAGCTTTATTGCACTGTTTGATACAATGTGTGTTATATGTGATTTGTCAGCAAGTGCTCCTTGCTACTAATGGATTTGTCTCTCTTTATTTAGTTCCTAGTTTGAATACGTGGCCTTGGATAATTTACTCTCCAATATTACACCAAGTCCCTCAAACTTAGACTAAGTGTGTTTTATATAAAGAAAATGTCCAATTCTTTTTAATATTACGTTGCTTTTAGTATCTGTTGTTTACTCAAAGGTATGGTGTGAACTGTAATACCCCCCAAAATAATTGATTATTAAAGTCTATGTACACTTAGGAATAAATTTCCGTTTTTTGAAAAAATCGTATTTGGAAAAAATTTGCCATTTATGGAAAATCCGAATTTGGAATTTGATTATTTGTAATTAATTATTTGTGACTATTGGGAAAAGATTTTATTTGCCCAACTAACTCTTTGAATGTGACACGTGTAAAAGACAAATCTTTTTATATATTAATTGTTGGAGGACAAATGGAATAACCAGGTTGAAAACAACTAACCATGACTCCATGAGTGGGGAACAGACTTGAGTTACCTCAGGGCTGAATTTTACAAGTGGAAAATGAGGAATTTGACCACTAGCAGCCCCTGAAAATCAGGGATTTGTAAATCTGAGAAAAATCCCAAGGAGGAAAAAATACCTAGGCACAAGATGTTCATGATATACAAGATATGGAGGAGGCAGGACATTGCTTAGCATGTGGGAGAAAGGATATTACTTGTTGTTATGAACATTGTTTAGTGTGAGGCAAGGGAATTTTATGATATGAAAGGAGGCTTGTAGCAAAATAGGATCATTCCAATTCACCCTCGTGGACTCATGGTCAGGCTAGAGGGTGAACGGAGCAAGTAATTTGGTTGTTCTGTTCTATGGTTGGGTGGAACTTGGTTGTTCCATTTGTGTTCCAACTTCAGTTTTGTTCAGATAAGTACCTTTACTTATTTCCGGTCAGAATTATGTTGATTACAAAATAATTAGAGGTGTGATGGGTTTATGTGATGTTAGTGCAAACGTGAATGAATGATTTGATGTATAAAAACATATTGTTTATCATTGTTAGTAGAAGGATGAGTTCATGTGTTATGATTCATATCTAAAGCTTGATTGTACATATACCTGTAGATATGCTCATGTGTTCCATGTAACTAAAATGCTAGAATGAATAGTTATATTTTTATGACTTATAT
>ML803969.1:35939-58016 GCA_009831015.1 Picea engelmannii | reverse complement strand
AGAGAGAGAGATGCTTGTATAGATACATGGAGTTGTACAAACATATATTGTATTCATATACAGAAAGATGTTATCGATCATTGAACTACATGAGAATATAAGTAATTACCATTGATCAGGTCATACAAAAGGTAAAAGAACATTAACAATCCTTCTTATAGTACAGCAGGCCTACAAACATAGAATTTCAATGGTTTATAAATACAAGCTACATTAGCTATTACAACACTTGAAAAACTTGTTCAAATGGTATCAATAACCTGTATGTTCATTTAAAATTTTAATCACCAATGATCTGTATAGCCAGAAAACCCTGGTTCAAAGTTATTATAGTAAAGTATCCTAGGGTAAGTACCTTGTATACACTAGTACAACAGAACCTGAGGAGTTTTAAATTGAACGCCAAGATTTGGAACTCGAATACCTTTTCGAGCAAGGCGATCCCCTTGATCCATTTCATTCGAAGTGATTAATCCTGCAAGGAGAAAATCGATAGATTTAGTAAATTGTGTTAAAATAATCAAATGGAATTAAATATTTAAACTCAAGCAAATGATTAATACTTAGCTTATAGCTAGCATAGAAGCAGTTTCCCATCGGCGTTAAGAGACGATATGTCCACAGTTCGAAGGGGAGGAGTGGACCCAAGAATGGTTGATGGGTACCCTCGCAAAATAAAACAGGGCCCCATATTTAGTTTTGTAACCAAAAGGAATTACCTTGATGCGCCAGAATGTAAACAATTAATTAAAACAATGCTAAACATTTTGTAATTTTCATAACCAGAGTGTTTAAATTTACACAGAGGCATCTCCTTTACAATTCAAGATTACAAACAAAGTTTGTGGACCACTTTTCCATAAACATTGGTATTCATGAATTGCTAAATAAAACTCAGACTTAAACTTAACTTTAAAATACGCTTTACGAACCTACTATAATCACTCCTTTCTCGTAGAATACAGTCCGTTCAACAGAGGAGAATTAGACGAGATTCTAGAGATACGTATTTTATATTTTCTTTTACGCGGGAGAAGTACATATAGGCTATTTTAAAACATAGATCCAAGAACAGAGGACTTAGGGTGGATATTATATAAGCATACACCACGTATAAATTCTGGTTGAATTTATACATTGAGGGAAGTCTTACGACTTTAAAAATTTCTGTATAAGTATGTGAAACATGAACATATTAAGAGGAAAGTCTTAGAGGCCCAGTTACTAATTTTCACACATGAACAAGAAAAAACCTCACTGCATACACAGGGAACAATATTATGATTATACGTCGTGTAAAATGAAGGCAAATTTAATTACAGTGATTTTCGGGATGTGAACTCTCAAATAGATAGATGATAGTTCGGGGTTCATACCATCATTTCCTTTTTCGAATCCCGGAGATACATCGCATGGAAAACATGGAATAATAGCATACAGTTTATACATATAGTGAACGACATAACCAAATCTAAGAGTTACTGTAGAAACACAAAGACAGATTTAACCATGGGATTCTCGACGATAACCAATTAATAAAAATACAAGCATAAATGATAAACATAAGGACAAGGTCACGGCCTAATGACATGCCGGTGGAACCTTACTTAAATATTCAGAAAATAAATCTTGAACCGTGAGATTAAATTGCCCCGCATAAGTTTCAAACAGATCCTAAATAAAAACTATGAACAGAGTTTGTTTTCATTCCTGGAAATGCTAATCCTACCCTAGTGTAGTTCTCCACGATCTACCAAGGAAGATAAACCACACAGGGCGTGGATGTAAACGATATTCAGAGTTTAAGTGAAATCCAATCGAAAGAACTGTAAATCCAAGAGCCGAAGGAGAACGTTAAAGATGAATTACAATCATGACTACCATTATAAACTAACCCCTTCTTATTACATAATACACAAGCGACAAAGATTCTTTTGGGGTTACCTGGTATAGTAGGTTGCGTGCCTCCCTTTTTTCCTTACACAGAGAAAGCCGCTCCACGTCGCTGGTCATAAATCCATAGGAAAACATATAGGGTTAACGCAGGGGCATTTTTTGCAAAATGCACAGAGCCAAAGGGGAAAACATTACAATAGTCACCTAGAATCCTTCGCAATGCAGAGTAATGGTGATAGTTTTCTCGCAGTACCGGTCCATGTGATCAAATGAACATGGCGTGTCCACATTGGGCACAGTCACCTAACTATCCAGTACGTACAGGACCACACTTAATGGTTAAACCATATTGTTATTGTGATTACAGACATACCTCACATCGCCTTTAACATAGTTTACAAACACATTCAATGTTAGGGACAGGTCACGAAGTCGGACGGGATGACACCCTGTTAGGTTTAGTACTTAGGTATGGCGTAAGTGCAGAATCATGGTGTTAATTTGTAAGAACTATCACACCTACCTGGAAGTACAACCTAGTAACTACCTTGGTAATGTAACAATGGCGTATATTTTTACGCTTCTTCACACTAGTAATATTTTCTTGGGTGGTTTATAAAGTTATCAATATGAATTTCTAGGCACACTGAATTGTTATGCAAGAAACTATGTGCACATCGTTATTCATATACGCATGGTAGTTAAGGTAGGGCTATAATATGCCTAGAATCCTTATGATCACTTGTGTTGGCATTCGGTTAAAGCCCATTGGAGTGAAGGGTCCTATTTTTTTAAGTACGTTTAGTAAGAAACGCTTTGACCAATTATGTATATTCGTATAATGGTATGCTAAGAGTGTACCTATGTGGAATTTTATATGAGTATGTGCCAAGTCCGCGTTAACGATTATAAATCTAAGTATGTTGTGACTCCCATATAGGTGTTGAATCCTTTTGTAAAACCACTTATATAGATCCTATATGATAAGAGTAGTACCCATGTTAGGATATGGTTACTGTAGTCCCTTTATGAACACAATAAGACTTAGAGACATCTTTTTGATAGTACATATTTCGTGAGTAGACTAAACGCTAGCCTATTATATTAAAGTGTTGAATGTACTGAACAGTTTCACATGTACTGAATTATGTTAATAGGCACAACTTCACTTAGAGAAGATAAACTATCTTGTTAGTAATCGCTTGTAATTGAAAGGAGGTACGTGTCGTAACTCTGATAGCGGCGACAATAGAAGTAATCTTAATCAAGTATATCAGAGTCAAGAAGTTTTAATGCACCTAACAACTTTTTTTTTATTTTGTAAATTTGGGGTACATTACATATGGTATTAGAGCTGAAGGTTACAACACTTGGACCTCAGAGCAGGGCCAAAAATTAGTTTAGTACATTTTATAATGTTAAAAGAAAAAATAACAAAAATGCTTACTGTTACAAACATAAATGGTTTGTTTTGTTGTGATAATGGAAACACAGAATCAAGAGGATATCGGACTTGAGAAGAATCCCAATCAAGGACCTCCTAAAGAACCTGGAAAGAACAATGAAGGAAGTTAATCCACCCAGGTTTTGGAAACAATGAGGAACCTTATCGTGGAGCTGCAAGCGTTCAAGGAAGATAATGAGAAGCTGAAAAAGGCACATGAAGACCAACAAGAGATAAATTAAGTGATGTTGCGTAGCATCATAACAAAGAAGAGTCCAAAATAAAACGACAAGGAAGAAGAGGTCAACAAAAGAAACTCCAAAAATTCTGGTCCTGAAGGAGAAAACGAGAACAGTGCTTTCGAAGGCACACCAACAACGAAAAATAAAACAAACGCGGGAAGGAAAAGAAAACAAGTGGACCACCTGGAAGGTGAATTCAAGAAGATGAAACCGTCCACCTTTGATGGAGATTCCAAGACAGGGGAGGAAGTTGAAGCATGGTTATTGAATATAGAGAAGTATTTCCAAATTTATAATTATTCTAGAAACATGAAAGTCAGAATGTCCATTTATAACCTAAAGGGAAAAGCGAGTATCTGGTGGCATGACCTGAAGTTGGCTAAGGGTTTAAAAGAGAAACAGATGGAATGGTCATATTTCAAGAAATAATTCAAGAAACAGTATTTATCATAAAGTTATTATGAAAGAAAGACCAAAATTTTTTATGAGCTAAGACTCGGACAAATGACCATGGACGAACTGATAAACAAATTTCTTGAATCATTAAGATTCGTGCTATACATCAGGGAAGACAAAGTAAAAATCCAGGGATTCCTAAGCTGCCTACCACAGTCCTATAAGGACATAATTGAATTCGACAATCCCAAAACTTTAAGTGAGGTTTTTAGAAAGGTCCAGATGTGGTATGACCGATACAAACAGAGGTCTAAAATTCCCAAAGCTTGGAAGGATAAGAAACAGGACAAAATGAATCAACGAAAGAAAGGATTCCAACCAACCCCTTTCTGGAATATGGCAAAGAATTTCCAAAGGAAAGATGTTCATTCCAATAACCAGAACACCCAAGGGAGAGGTATACCAGTTAATCTGGGAACCAAGAAATTTGGGGACAGCCCCAGGGAACCGTTAAAATGTTGGGAGTGTGGAGAACCTCACTTAAGGAGGAACTGTCCACGTTTAACTTCCACAGTAAGGACCACAGTTCATAACTTGCAAGAGGCCTCTATAGTAGGGGATGTGGGTAGAAGCGTACACAGAATTAATGCAGCTGGGGATGGCCGACAAGATGATCATCAATCCACTATAGTGTAGGTTGAAGGTAAAGTTAATAATAATCATATTTCTATTTTAATTTACCCGGGAGCTACTCTGAGTTATGCTACTCCTGGTTTAGTTGATTCAAACAAGCTTAAGAAAGTAAAGCATGTTAAATCCTAGTTAGTGCAGCTAGCAACATGGACTAAGAGAAAAGTAACAGATTTCATTTATGAATGTGAACTCAGTTTAGATGGCCAAAATAGAAAGTTAAATCTGAATATTTTACCTTCGGGATCTTACGATATAATCATTGGAATGGACTGGTTAGAGAAACATAAAGTAATTTTGGATTGTTATGAAAAATTGGTTACTTGCAGAGATGAAAATAACACAGTTAGGACAGTACAAGGCATCAGAAAACCAGTCTCAGTTAGGCAGATTTCAGCCATGCGGTTTAAGAAATGCATGAATAAAGGTTGTTAGATTTATGTTATTCAAGTGAAAAATATGTTTGAAAAGGAAGATAAACCCAACCTAGAAGACTTTATCGTATTACATGAGTTTGGAGATTTATTTATGGCCTCCAAGGAGAGAGATAGATTTATCCATTGGTCTGTTGCCTGGATCAGCTCCGATATCTAAGGCACCCTATAGGATGAGTTTACTTGAATTGACAGAACTGAAAATTTAGCTACAAGAACTGTTGGACAAGGAATACATCAGACCAAGTGTCTTGCCTTGGGGAGCACCAGTCATTTTCGTTAAAAAGAAAGATGGGACTTTAAGATTATGTATTGATTATCGACAGTTAAACAAGATGACGATTAAGAACACGTATCCTCTACCCAGAATCAACGACCTGTTTGACCAAGTGGGAGGAGAAAAGATTTTCTCTAAGTTAGATTTAAGAGGTTGTTATCACCAGGTCAAAATAAAGGATGAAGATATAAGTAGAACAACTTTTAGAACGAGATATGCACATTATGAGTTTGTTGTTATCCCGTTCGGTCTTACTAACACACCAACAACATTTATGTGTTTAATGAATAACATATTCAGTCAATATTTGGATAAATCTATTTTGGTATTTATTGATGACATTTTAGTTTATTCGAAAATGGAAGAAGAACATGAAGAACATCTAAAGATAGTATTACATACCTTAAGGAAACACAAGTTGTATGCAAAATTTGATAAATGCGACTTCTACCAAAAGAGAATACAGTACCTAGGACATGTAATATCTAAAGAATGTATTGTAGTTGACCCCGAGAAGATAAGATCCATCATGGAATAGCCTATCCCTAAGGATGTGGTGGACATCCGGTCATTCATGAGAATTATCAGTTACTACCGCAGATTTATCGAGGGGTTCTCTAAGATTGCATACCCAATCACATCCCTACAGAAAAGGGGAAAAAGTTTACTTGGTCATAGAAATGTCAGGACAGTTTTAATAAGTTAAAAGAATTGTTAACAACTACAACTATTTTAAGGGTAGCAGACCTTGATAAAGACTTTATAGTTTGCATGGATTTGAGAAAAGAAGGCTTGGGAGGTGTCCTAACTCAAGAAGGGCACGTTATTTGTTATGAGTCACGAAAACTAAAAGAGCATGAACGAAACTACGTCACACACGACTTGGAATTACCAATTGTAATTCATGCGCTAAAAATGTGGCGACACTATTTAATCTTCATAAAATTTATTTCACTAATCGATAACAGTGGTGTGAAATTCTTATTCAATCAACCATATCTTAAGGCAAGGAAAACAAGGTGGTTGGCCTTCTTGAGTGAATTCGTTTCGAAGTAAGACACATCAAGGGTAAAGAAAACAAAGTTGCAGATGCCTTAAGTATGAGAATTAATGGACTGTTTGAGATAAGTATTAGCATAACAGAAAGCGACATTGAACAAAGGATAAGATATACAATTAGTAATGACGAAAAATACATCAAAACAATAGCAGATTTAAAAGGTAATGCAGAAAATTTGGACAGAACAAATCTGACATTGGATAGAAATGGACTGGTAAGATTCAAAAACAGGCTGTACATACCAGATTCTGTTGAATTAAAGCTAACAATTTTGGTTGAAGTGCACAAAAAGCCATATTTTGGTCATCCGGGATACCAGAAAATGGTAACAACTTTGAGAAAGTTTTTTTATTGGCCTAACATGAAAGGTGAGACATCTGAATACTTATCTAAATGCCTAGATTGTCAACAGGTGAAGGTTGAACATCAACATCCAACCGACCTGTTGCAACCTCTACCTATACCAGAATGGAAGTGGGAGACTATCTCACTGGACTTTATCACAGGTTTGCCTAAAACTCAAAAGCAGAATGATTCGATTATGGTAGTGATTGATAAACTTAGCAAGTCTGCACATTTTATTCCTATGGAATCTACTTATAAAACTATTAACGTCGCTGAAATATTTAGATTGCATGGTATTCCTAAAATGGTAATTTTGGATAGAGATGTCAAATTTACATCAACGTTTTGGAAAGAATTATTTGCAGGATTGGATACTAACCTGAATTCCAGCACAAGATACCATCCAAAAACGAATGGGCAAACTGAACGAACGAATCATATTGTGGAAGATATGTTATGAATGTATGTAAGGACGAAACCAACTAAGTGGGAGGAATACCTACACTTAGTGGAATTTGCGTACAATAATGGCTATCAGACGTCAGCTAAGATGAGTCCCTTCGAAGTAATGTATGACATAAATTGTACAACTCCGATTAGCTGGGATAACCCAGTTGACAGACTCATGATGGGACTAGAAATGCTCCAGAAAATGGAGAAAACGGTAAGAAAGGTAAAACAAAATTTAAAAGAGGCACAAGACAGACATAAAAGCTACACAGATTTGAAAAGGAGACACCAGGAATTCCAATTTGGGGACCACGTGCATATGAAATTCAAAGCAAGGAGAAGCTCATTGAATCTAGGGAACTGTGCAAAGTTGGATACCGGGTTTTGTGGCCCCTTCAAGATCTTAGCTCGAATTGGACCCGTGGCATATCAACTTGCATTCCCTGCAAATTTAAAAGTTCATAATGTTTTTCATGTTTCTTTGTTGAAAAAGTATATTCATGATCCTACTCACATCATCGATTGGAACATGGTGTAGGTGGAACCAGAAGGTGAGTTCCAAGTGGAACCTTTGCGCATTCTGGACAACAAATAAACAGTACTACGGAATAGAGCCATCACCCAGGTAAAAGTGCAATGGAAGCACTTTAGTCCTGAGGAGGCCACTTGGGAATTGGAGGAAGATTTGAATAAATATTATCCAACCCTATTCCGAGAGAGGAATGAACACTGAGGACAGTGTTGTACTGAAGGGGGAGAGGATGTAATATCCCCAAAAATAATTAATTATTAAAGTCTATGTACACCGAGGAATAAATTTTTGTTTTTGGCAAATTCGTATTTGGAATTTTTTTGCCATTTATGGAAAATTCGAATTTGGAATTTGATTATTTGTAATTAATTATTTGTGATCGTTGGGAAATTTTTTTATTTTCCCAACTAACTCTTTGACTGTGACACATGTAAAAGACAAACCTTTTTATATATTAATTGTTGGAGGACAAATGGAACAACCAGGTTGAAAACAACTGACCATGACTCCATGAGTGGGGAACAGACTTGAGTTACCTCAGAGCTGAATTTTACAAGTGGCCAATGAGGAATTTGACCACTAGCAGCCCCTGGAAATCAGGAATTTGTAAAGCTGCGAAAATTCCCAAGGAGGGAAAAATACCTAGGCACAAGATGCTCATGATATACAACATATGGAGGAGGTAGGACGCTGCTTAGTATGTGGGAGAAATGATATTACTTGTTGTTATGAACATTGTTTAGTGTGAGGCAAGGGAATTTTCTGATCTGAAAGGAGGATTGTAGCAAAAGAGGATCATTTCAATTCGCCCTCATGGACTCATGGTCAGGCTAGGGGGTGAACGAAGCAAGTAATTTGGTTGTTCTGTTCTACGGTTGGGTGGAACTTGGTTGTTCCATTTGTGTTCCAGCTTCAGTTTTGTTCAGATGAGTACCTTTACTTATTTCTGGTCAGAATTATGTTGATTACAAATTATTAGAGGTGTGATGGGTTTATGTGATGTTAGTGCAAATGTGATTGAATGATTTGATGTATAAAACCCTATTGTTTATCATTGTTAGTAGAAGGATGATTTCATGTGTTATCATTCATATGTAAATATTGATTGTACATATACCTGTAGATATGCTCATGTGTTCCATGTAACGAAAATGATAGAATGAATAGTTATATTTTTATGATTTATATATGTCTCTGTAGGTATATATATATTGTATTCATATACAAAAAGATTTTATCGATCCTTGAACTACATGAGAATATAAGTAATTACCATTGATCAGATCATACAAAAGGTAAAAGAAAATTAACAGTCCTTATATTACATCAAGCCTACAAACAAAGAATTTCAATGGTTTATAAATACAAGCTACAGTAGCTATTACAACGCTTGAAAAACTTGTTCAAATGATATCAATAACATGTATGTTCATTTAAGATTTTAATGATCACCAACAATATGTACAGCCAGAAAACCTTGGTTCAAAGTTATTACAGTGAAGTATCCTACAGTAAGTACCCTATATCCACTAGTACAATAGAACCTAAGGAGTTTTAAATTGAACGCCAAGATTTGGAACTTGAATACCTTTTCAAGCAAGGTGATCCCCTTGATCTGTTTCATTCGAAGTGATTAATCCTGCAAGGGGAAAATCAATAGATTTAGTAAACTGTGTTAAAATAATCAAACAGAATTAAATATTTAAACTTAAGAAAATTATTAATACTTAGCTTATACCTGGCATAGAAGTAGTTTCCCACCAGCGTTAAGAGACGATCTGTCCACAGTCCAAAGGGGAGGAGTGGACCCAGGAATGGCTGATGGGTACCCTTGCAAAAGAAAATAGGGCCCCATCTTTAGTTTTGTAACTGAAAGGAATTACCTTGATGCGCCAGAATGTAAACAAGTAATTAAAAGAGTGCTAAACATTTAGTAATTTTCATAACCAAAGTGTTAAAATTTATACAGTAAAGTCATATGTTCCACAGAGGCGTCTCCTTTACAATTCAGGATTACAGACAGAGTTTGTGGAGCACTTTTCCATAAACATTGGTATTCACTAATTGCTATATAAAACTCAAACTTAAACTTAACTTTAAAATACGCTTTATGAACCTATTGTAATCACTCCTTTCCTGTAGAAGACAGTCTGTTCAATAGAGGATAATTAGACGGGATTTTGGAGATACTTCTTTTACTATTTTCTTTTACGCGGGATAAGTACAGATAGGCTATTTTAAAACATAGATCCAAGAACAAAGGACTTGGGGTGGATATTATATAAGCATACACCATGTATAAATTCTGGTAGAATTTATACATAGAGAGAAGTCTTACGACTTTAACAATTTCTGTATAAGTATGTGAAACATGAACAGATTAAAAGGAAAGTCTTACAAACCCGATTACTAATTTTCACATATGAATAAGAAAAAACCTTATTGCATACATAAGGAACAATATTATGATTATACACTGTGTAAAATGAAGGCAAATTTTTATTACAGTGAGTTTTGGGATGTGAACTCTCAGATAGATAGTCGATAGTTCGGGGTTCATACCATCATTTTCTTTTTCAAATCCTGGAGATACATCACATGGAAAATAGGGAATATTAGAATACAGTTTATACATACATTGAACGTCATAAGCAAATCTAAGAATTACTGTAGAAACACAGAGAAAGATTTAACCACGGGATTCTCGACGATAAACACTTAAGAAAAATACAAGCATAAACGATAAACAGAAGGACGAGGTCACAGCCTAACGACATGCCAGTGGAACCTTACTTAAATATTCGAAAAATAAATCTTGAACCAGGAGATTAAATTGCCTTGCATAAGTTTCAAACAGATCCCGAATAAAAACTATGAACAGAGGGTATTTTCATTCACTAAAAATGCTAACCCTACCCTAGCGTAGTTCTCCACAATCTACCAAGGAGGATAGACCACACAGGCGTGGATGTAAACGATATTCAGAGTTTAATTGAAATCCAAGGGAAAGAAATTTAAATCCGAGAGCCGAAGGAGACAGTTACAGATGAATTACAATCATGACTGCCATTATAAGCTAACCCCTTCTTATTACAGAATACACAAGCGACATAGATTCTTTTGGGGTTACCTAGTACAGTAGGTTGCACACCTCCCTTTTTACCTTACACAGAGCAAGCCGCTCCACATCGCTGGTCATAAATACAAAGGAAAACATACAAGGTTAACGTGGGGGCATTTTTCGCAAAATGCACAGAGCCAAAGGGGAAATCGTTACAATAGTCACCTAGAATCCTTTGCAATGCAGAGTAATGGTGATAGGGTTCTCGCGGTACTAGGCCATGTGATCAAATGAACATGGATTGCTCGCATTTGGCACGTTCACCTAACTATCCAGTACATACAGGACCACACTTAATGGTTAAACCAGATGGTTAATGTGATTACAGATAGACCTGCCATCACCTTTAGCATAGTTTACAAATGCATTCAATGTTGGGGCCAGGTCACGAAGTTGGACGGGATGACACCCTATTAGGTTTAGGACTTAGGTATGGTGCAAATGCAGAATCATGGTGTTAGTTTGTTAGAACTGTCACGCCTACCTGGAAGGACAACCTAGTAACTATATCGGTAATGTAACAATGGCGTATATTTTTACGCTTCTTCACACTAGTAATATTTGCTTGGGTAGTTTATAAAGTTATCAATACGAATTTCTAGGCACAATGAATTGTTATGCGAGAACCTATGTGCACGTCATTATTCATATATGCATGGTAGTTTAGGTAGGGCTATAATATGCCTAGAAACTTTATGATCACTTGTGTTGGCATTCGTTTAAATCCCATTGTAGTGAAGGGTCCTATTTTTTTAATTACGTTTAGTAAGCAAAGTTTTGACCAATTATGTATATTCGTATAATGGTATGCTAAGAGTGTACCTATGTGGAATTGTATATGAGTATGTGCCAAGTCTTTGTTAACGATTATAAATCTAAGTATGTTGTGACTCCCATATAGGTGTTGAATCCTTTTGTAAAACCACTTATATAGATCATATATGATAAGAGTAGTACCCATGTTAGGATATGGTTACTGTAGTCCCTTTATGAACACAATAAGACTTACAAATATCTTTTTGATAGTAAATATTTCATGAGAAGACTAAACTCTAGCCTATTATAGTAAAGTGTTGAATGTATTGAACAGTTTCACATGTACTGAATTATTTTAATAGGCACGACTTCACTTAGAGAAGATAAACTATCTTGTTAGTAATCGCTTGCAATTGAAAGGAGGTACGTGTCGTAACTCCGATAGCGACGAGAATAGAAGTAAGCTTGATCAAGTATATCAGAGTCAGGTAGATTTAATGCACCTAACAATTTTTTTTTTTATTTTGTAAATTTGGGGTACATTACATGAACTTCAAATGGTGTTTTTGACTCTTTCAATTTACCGAATTTATAAAGATAATAAGATAAAAAAATGCAATATGCAAATTTACTTTTCTTTTCAATGAACACTATGCAAATTGGAAGAGATTAAGAGGTTCCCTTCTTTCAATTTTTTTTATAATGAAGCAAACACACCTAAATAAAAATATCAATAGAGTTCAAGAATATGTGGATCTCTAAAATCAAACCAAATCCTACAACAATATTTGCTAAAATAATGAGGTTTCCCATCACTCAACAACAATAATGATACACACTAATGATTATGCCCATCACTCAACAATGGTAACAAACTCATAACCGATGATTCTCACTATAATTCGATAGCATAAGGATGTTTGAAAATAGAGTCCCTTCCCTTATATTTGGTTTTCTTACTTATATATTCTTGAGGAGATGAGAATATGTTGGATGGCAAGCATGTCGTGCACTTTTGATCCATGCATAACTTTTACACAAGCTTTTGGATTTTTCCAATTACTGTTTTTTAGATTTCCTCCAGAATTTCTATTTTTCGGAGCTTTAAGGGGCAACCACAAATTTTAAATGGGAAAAATATGACCAGTTGTGTCTAATCTATGATAATGTCATGGTCGACTACTCTTTTATTAGGCAAAAGTATGACCTTCATGTCCTTTTGAAAATCAAGTCTTCTATAATTTTTCTTGGCATAAGTGTACTTTGGCTCATTACATCTTTGTTTTGCCTCTAGTATCAAATATAAGTATGACACACACCCTACATTTTCTTTCAAAATATTAGGTACCACTTTGTACATTAATTATTTTCTTTTCTGATAAACTTCACTTTGCTTGAATTTTTATGAAAACAAGTTTGTTTTTTTGCCTAAATCCATTGCCAAAGAAAAAACCAAAATTTTCTAAGTTAAAAACTCTTTTTCTAATATTTTTCATTCTTTATCGCTACACTTTTAAACTTTCATATGAGGACAAAGCTTAATTTTACACTATTGAAAATATAAAATCATCCTGGATCAACTCTCTTTATCAAAGTTCACTTCACACTTTCATTTTTGAAAAGTTTAATTGCTCCTCGATCATAACGTGAAATAAAGTTTAAAATAACTTTGATGTACTTGATTTACAAAGTTAAAATTTGTGTCGATCATCAACGTGCCTTTTAACTTTGTATTGTTTGGAAAGTAAAAAAAATCATCGATGAAAATTTTTAAATGACGTTGATCGCGTTAGGAAATAAAGTTTTAAAGTACAATGATGCAAAAGTCAACAGTTTCCCTTGACAAGCACTCGTCAGTGTGACAAATAACTTTGATTAAATTGAAAGTCAAAATTTCCTCAATGAAAGTTTGAAAAAAGGTCGATCATATTATCTTCATGATTTCGAACTTTTGGCCATTAGGGTGAAAACAAAGTTGATCAATTCTTTGATTACCAGTTTTTTGCATGAATAAAATCGAGAACCATGGTGGATTGCTCTACTTTTGAACTTCATATGAAATATATTTTAAGTTTGAATGTTGGTACAATAAAATGGTGATTTAGTATGCATCATGCATCATTGAAACTTTTACCAAAACTAAAGTGATAGCCATCCTTTGATTCAAATCTCAAATTTCACACCGATGACCATTTGGACAAGTCGCATCGACATTAATTTATGAAATTTGGTGTCTAGCTTATCTAATTGAATTAAATTTCAAATATTTTATAGAATTTGATTTTGTTTTAAGGCGATTTAAATCATTATGGTGGAATATTTTGGAAATATTCTATAAAGTGTTCGATCCGATGACATTTTGGCTTCACTGGGATGAAGTTGAAATTTGTTCATTTGAGTAAATTTGCACCGTGAATTGTTGCCAATTTCCACCAAATTTCCATTCAACTATGCATAACTGTATTCTTGTTATCATAAGTGATATATTCAATCCTCAATCTTTCTGCATTTTAATCTCAATTTCTTAGCTAAGAAGTAGATTGATTATCAAAGTTTTGAAGTGATGATGTTGTGTGTATTTCCTTTCAAGGACAATTATTATTTCATCATTAAAGTATGTTTCAAAAAAAAATTTGTTCAATTTCTCAAGATAAATGAGTAATATTGTTGCAGCAATTTTGAAAATTGGAAAAGAATCAGTATTGTTTTTAAAAGGCAAAACATTGTTTCCTTTTTACAAGCATTTGAAAAATGGTAGATTGTTAGAAACATAATTTCTTGAAATTAGTTCAATTTTAAAATGTTGAATTATGTGAAAATTAGGAAAGTTAGTTTTGTAATATCAAATTTATTTTTCTTTTCTTAGATACAATGCCTCCCAAGGGATATTCATTTAGAACTCCAAAGAAAATCCCAAAGGGAAAACAACATATGCTTGAAACCATATAATATGGAGAATAAGGGTATATAGAAATTGAATTAGCTAAGGAACAATTCATCCATGTCATCCAGATACCTAGATCATATTCTAAACATGTGAAGCCAATCTATAAACATATATATGTACATATGGTCTTAAGATTCCTTTTTCAAGATGGGGAGAGATTTATAGAAGATTGTATGAGGAGGATTATGCTAATGTTATTCCTCCCAGTGATCCAAAAATGAGGAATGTTGATGAATTAGTCTTTATAAACATTAGGAAAACTCACCTTCATTATGTTGCAACAAGGACCCTAATTATGCCTTGCTCAAAGGATTTGGAATGGATTATATCTCACACATATGTGAAGTATAGAACCATATTAAACGATGGGGGGGGGGGGATGAATTGGATCTACCAACCCTTAAAACTAGATAAATACTACAAACTAATGAAACATGATATACATGTGATCACATGGTTTGTAGAACAATTAATTCAACCAACAACATGACACTAAGAAAATACTCACCATCTAGTGGATAGAGGATAAAAGTCTTTTTGGAAAAATTGATAGTGTTTATGTGATGACAAATGTGAGGGATCATTATGTTTACATAATGGCTTTGATAGCTATATTTTATGGATAGAGGAACTATACTCACTTCAACAATTGTCACTGCAGGGATTATCTTCAATTGGGCATCAATTCTATTTCACTCTTTGAATAGGGTGATAGAAAAGGCATAAAAGGAAAAATATAAACTTGTAATAGCTCCTACCTTTTACATGGAATACTATCAGATGGATGTGGTTTGTTCTACTAATGTCTTCCCTATAATTAATTGGATTTGGCATATGTTTAATCCTCCAATTCATGTTTATTGCTAATTGATCTCAAAAAACAAGTATAATAAGAACTTTGATAGAATTGGTGACTTCCTTTTAGCACCCATGTACAAACTAATATTTTGTAAAGAATGTCCAAGGCTCACCAGGGAATCCACGAGGCTAATCAAGTTTATTGGGAACTGGTACCTTCAAGAGGATTACACTTACCTCAATATTTATGGTGTAACTACAACACCCCACCTACTGCCCAAATTTGTACCAACAAATTTATCTTAAGTGAAATTGCATACCAAACCATTTTGCAGAGATTCAATGCCTCTTTGACCAAATATGCTAGAAATAAAACTTGTATTCCATGTAATTTTCATTTGGGACAATATGGGTTGTAAAATGCAAAGCATACAAGGTAGGAATCCAACACCATGCTCAAATACAGATTTCCTCAAGGCCAATTTAGGATACATGGCCCACGTGGATTAGTCTTGAAGCATAGTGATATGGTTTTCATCACTTATCTCGACAAACTTGAACAATGGGATAGTGAGATCCCATATTATAATGAAAATGATTGGGAGGAAGTTCAACTCATGTTAAATTCCAAAGATGTTTCCTCTTTTTGTAGCATGAAAGAAAACGATCAGGTGGAGAATATCTAATAACAATTGGCTAATATATAAAGGATGAAGAAATAAGATGTAAAGGAAAAAATAAAATTTGAAGAAGCGATACTGAGAGAAGAAGTGGAGAAAGTTGAACAAGAAGAGATTAAAAGAAGACAACAAGAAGAAGAAAAAGGAAAAGTTGAAGAAGCTAGTTTGATTGAAGAAATGGTGAGAATTGCAATTGAATCCAGAGAACAAGATCATAAAGAGTTAGAGAAAAGGCAATGGGATGAAGTTGAAGAAAAAATAAAAAGAGAAGAAGAACAAATACCAAGAGAAGAGAATGAAATAAGAAAAAAGGAAAAGTTAGAAGCAATAGAGAAGGCACGATTAATGTAAGAAGAAAAGAAAAATACAGATCATAGAAAATTGCAGCAAGAAGAAACACGTTAATATAAAGATCAACAGAATCATTCCATTAATGGCAGGAATACATAAGCATTGTAGTAACCTAACCAAGTAGAGAAACAAATCGAGTAGTTATTAGAATAAAAATCACATCAACAAACAACACCCCCTCCTAGTAGTTTTATAAACATGATATGGAAGATGTGATTATTACTAAGCCAGGGAAAATAAATAGTCATGGAACAAGACTCACCCTAGGAAGCCTATAAGATGTGTTATCATGGGGAGATCAATCAATTCCTGCATTGGAAGATGTTGTGAAATTGGAAATGATTGCTTATAATAGGAGAAAGTAGGTCATTGTCAAGCAGAGTCAAAAGAGGAAGAAAATTGATTTGGACACTAATATCTTGTGTACTATTGAAGAGAATATGATAGATACCAAAAGAGCCAGACTAAGTGACCTCTTATCTATTGGGTTGTCTATAACATATCCTATAATGGACAGAGCCAGATATGAAGTAGAAGAAATTCAAAATCTAGGAAAGTACATATCATTACTAGAAAACCAAGTAAAATACTACAAAGCTTTACATGAATTAGTAACCAATTATGTAAAAGAAGTATTGGAGGAGGATAAAATTAACACTTGGATTAAAAGAGATTTTATCTCTAAAGTTTTTAATCTACATGAATTAAGCTTGTAGTTGTCGATTTTGTACAAAGAGAACTTGATCTAGAAGGAACATCAAGGAGAAGTTTAGGATCAAATGAACTTCATCAAGCAAATCCAAAAAAACAAGGGACATGAGGAACATAAAATTAGTTTGTGGTTTTTTTTTTTTTTGCTAACCCGTGCATTGTAGCTTGCTGCTACTAGGGTTTTCGCAGCCATGGAGGAGCAGGGCTCACCTCGGGCCTCTTTTCCTCCCCCTCCTCCCCTGCCTTCACCAAACGCAATTGCCTTCAGCTCATTGCTTGACTCTTTGCCCAAGAAGAAGAAGATTGAAGCCTCAAAATTTGTCAAAAGAGTGGAAGAAATGTCGGAGGTGTCTCTCCCACCAGATCATCCTATTCAGGTTGCCTTGACAATGTCTGAGTGAGTGCTTGTGGGGAAATTCACTGGCTTGTGTCCATCTCCCAAAGCCACGGAAACCTGGGTAATAAAAAACTGGAAGCCATTGATTAACCAGAATGTCACCTCTTATTTCCTAGGCAGAGGTTATTTCTTATTTGAATTCACCTCCAAAGAGGATAAGGAGTTGATCTTCAGGAATGGCCCATATTTTATGGGGCTTCAAGGATTGTATCTGAATAAGTGGACTCCGGACTTCGACCCAGCAGAGGACATTCCATCAGCAGTTCCAGTGTGGGTCAGATTGCCTAATCTTCCAATACACTGCTAGAGCTGGGACTCTTTGAAACACATAGGGAGGCGCTGGGAAAATTTATTAACAGGGCAAACAATAAAGACCAATACGACTGTGATCGGATCTGTGTGGAGGTGGATCTTGAAGTAGGGCTACTGAAAGCTATCAAAATTAATGTCGGAAGCTGGTCTCATATTCAGAAACTGGATTATGAACAACTTCCATTTAAGTGTCAGGGGTGCCACGAATATGGCCACTTCGCCAGAAATTGACCAAAAAAAAGTGAGGAGGTTGAGGAGAAAGAGGAAGGATAGAAGGAGGTCAAGAGGTCCAAAGATAACCCAAAGGCCTCTAATCCGGCAGGACATGAAAAGAGAAAAGGAAACCAGTCCAAAGGTAACAACGCATCAAAGAAAAACCTCCCTCCAAAAGATTCAAAAAACATGTTTAGGGCCCTTGGCTCAGTTTCACAAGAAATCCCTGAAGTGGATCCACCTCAGAGGGAGAAGTCAGAGACTACAAGGACTAAAGACAAGGAGTCTATTGAGGATGCAGCGACAAAGGATTCAAGGCAGGGGGAAAGATAAATAGAAAGATCCAAAGATAATCACACAGTGAGTGAGGGGGAAAGCCAAGGCTCAAAATAATTTGAGGAGGAAGGAGAGATAGGAGACTCTCATTCCACGGTCAGAAGATCAGAAAGGGGAAGGATGTCAACCAGGGAAAAGAGAGAAAAAGAAACATATAAAGACAAAGTGCAAGGAAGCCAACCTACTTTGGAAAATCTTTTGGCTAAAACCCCAAAGATGACAAGAAACTAGGGACAGGGCTCCAAGGGAGGCCCTCACTCTCACAAAAATAAATAATGAAGGTGATCTCCTGGAACTGCAGAGGTTTGGGGAGTAAGATGAAAGAAGAAACCATGAGGAGTCTAATCATGACATAAAACCCAGACATAATGCTAGTCCAGGAGACAAATTTGGAGGAACATTACTTCCTTCAAAGCAACAAAAATTTCTGGAATAAAGGTGGGACAAAGGTTGTCTCAGCCAAAGGGGCCTCAGGAGGTCTGGGCACACTTTGGAATGCTTCCAAATTCAATATGGTAGCTGAAAAACAAAATGTTCATTGGTTGTTCACAAAGTTTCAACATTAAGAATCAAAGGAGGTTTTTAGTTTATTCAATGTTTACATTCTGGTAATGCAGGGGAAAAGAAATATTGTTTGGACTCTCTAAGAGACATGGAGGATGGGGAGGAGCTGGAAAAGATTCTAATTGCAGTGGAGCTTAACATTTCCCTTAGCCGGGGTGAAAAGCGAGGGGGATGTATTGTGAGAGATCTGGCTCGAGAGTGGGTGGAGGATCTTATTCATGACTGGGATCTTCTTGACATCAAGCCTTGTCGAGGTAAGTACACCTGGTCAAATAAACAGGTGGTCCCTTGACATATTGTTGCTAGATTAGATAGGTTTCTCATTCAAATTTCCTACCTTCTTCTTAGCCTTGATGCAAAAATGAGTATTCTCACTAGTAGCACTTCGAATCATAAACCTATAAAGTTGGTTCTCTCAGCCCAAATGAATTTAGGCCCTATCCCCTTTCGATTTAGTCCTCTCTGGATAAATCAAAAGGACTTCTTGGAGAGGGTTGAAGAAATATGGAAGATGTCGGTCATGGGTTCCCCATTCTTTGTTTGGGAGGAGAAGTTGAGAAGAGTGAAAATAGCTTTGAAAAGATGGGCTAAAACCGTCCCTAGTTCTGTGGAGGAAAGAAAGCATTTCCAATCAGCTCTTGAGAATCATCAAGACTACATGGAAGACGCAGAAATATCGAGTGAGAGTTTAAAAAGGGAGGAAGAGCTACAACAAAAATTTCAAAACGCTTGTAGACAGGAGGAAGAATAGTGGAGGCAAAAACCCAGAAGCCTTTGGTTGAAAACTGGAGATAGAAACACTTATTTTTTCCACAAGCAAACCCAAGCAAGGAGAGGTTGCAACTCCATTTCAGAAATTAAGGATGACATCCAAACTTATGGTGACTTTCCAAGTATTAAAAAGGTTTCCTTCAACCATTTTAAAAGTCTATTCAGTGAAGCAGAGGTGCAGGGATGCAGTGACAAGTTTCTAGATGAGATACCTTCTAGAATGAATCAGAAGTTAGAGGCTAAGGTCACTAGGAAAGAAATAAAGGTTTCCTTGTATTCCATGAGTCAAGATAAATCCCCAAGCCCGGATGGGTTCATGACAAACTTTATCCAAATTTGTTGGCAGATTTTGAAAAAAGATCTTCATAAAATGATTCTAAAATCCCAAGACTGTAAGAAAATTGGGGGTAGCACAAACTCCACTTTTCTAGCGCTCATTCCAAAAGAAAAGGGTGTAAATTCCGTCAATAGGTTCCATCCCATTTCCCTATGCAATATTGGATACAAGATCATAACAAAGGTGATTTCCAGTAGAATGAAAGGGATTATTTCAAACCTCATTCCGGAGAACCAAGGGGGGCTTTGTTCAAGCAAATCGCTAATAATATAATCTTAGTCCAAGAGGCGATACACTCAAGTCTGAAGAGAAAATAAAAAGGTATGATAGTTAAGCTTGATTTTGCAAATGTGTTCGATAGGGTTAGGCACTCATTTTTGTTTGAAGACTTGCATAAGTTTGGTTTTGGGTCTAGATTCATTAGTTGGATCAATGCCTGCATTTCCGAGCCATGGATTGCTCCATTGGTGAATGGGAGAGAAACAGACTTGTTTAAAGCCTCGAGAGGGCTAAGGCAAGGATGCCCACTCTTAGTGCACAGAATGAAGAAAGAAAAGGAAACATGTAGTTGTATAACAAAAATGAGGCATCAATTTAAGAGGAATCTCATTTTAAGTTAATACAAGAAAAAGGGATGATAATTATGTGTAATTTCAGCACAGGTAAGGATTAGGCTAGTAGAATCGCGCGCACGCCTCTGTCTGCTACCGTGCGCATGCCCTGACCTAGTTGTGAAGGGTTTGAGAGTGCCGCCATGGCAGCCCAGGGAGGGGAGCCGTCGCCCCCTCCTTCCCCCGCCTCCTCCTTCACGCCTGGTAGAGGCATGCAACAAAAAAACGACCGTCGTAGAAGCCCCAAGCTTTGTCAAGAAGCTGAACGATATTCCAGAGATCGACCTCCCTTCGGATCTCCCTATCAAAGTCGCCTTATCTCTCTCTGAACGAGGACTCATTGGTCAGTTTATGGGACTCTGGCCCTCAACCAGATCCATCGACAACTGGATTCAACGAAACTGGAGACCTCTGATAGCAAACAGTGTGACATGTTACGCGGTTGGGAGAGGATACTTTATATTCGAATTTATCTCCCGGGAGGATAGAGATCTGATTTTCAGAAACGGCCCATACTTCATGGGCACTCAAGGACTTTACCTAAACAGATGGACCCCGAAATTTGACCCTGCTTCAGAAGTCCCCAAGGATGTCTTGGTCTGGGTAAGGCTTCCCAACCTGCCAATCCACTGCTGGAACCCCTCTTCGCTTCAGGCAATAGGCAATGGCCTTGGCCACTACATCGACCGAGTAGAACCTAGAGACCAGTATTCTTGTGCGAGGATCTGTGTAGAGGTTGATCTGGAGGTAGGCCTACCAGAGGCCATAAAGCTGAAGGTCGGCAACTGGCAACACTTCCAAAAGCTGGACTACGAACAACTCCCGTTCAAGTGCAGAGGTTGCCACGAATATGGCCATTTCCAAAGAAATTGTCCAAAAAACCCCCCCTCCACAGAAAAAGAAGGGGATGAAGGATGGCAGCAAGCCCGTAAAGGGAGATCAAGAGCAAGAGGCCAAAGGAATGACCAACTAGATCCGTAGAAAACCAAACCCACCGAAACTACAGAAAAGGAGAACAACTTCAGAATCTTAACCAAAGGAATGGAGGACAGAGAGCAAGATCCAACAAAAGAAGTTCAAGAGGGAGAACAGAAAGATCAGAGTCCGGTAAACAAAGGGAACACGCCAACAGAAGAAGCAAGGACGCAAAATAACTCCCCCCAGAAGCAGGTCGGTAGTCATAATATAGAGGAGGGGGAGATCTCGTCAAGTAGTGAATTAGAAGAAGCAAGTGAGGTTTGGGCCACCCCAAAGAAAAAGGGAAGAGGCCGGAAGTAAAAAATTGCAGAAAGGAACTAGGAATCCCACAAAGTCGTCCTCAACGGGTCACAACCCACTATCACAAATGCGTTTCATAAGACGCGGAAGCAGGCCAAAGCCTCCCAAGGAGGCCAGCCCCCCCCCCC